>JAMQGT020012477.1:20000-90637 GCA_024447675.2 Pterophyllum scalare | reverse complement strand
GATTGTTCCTCGGTGGGTGTATCGCCGGGTGGAGAAAAACGGTCAGAGACGTGAACAGGTTGGTGGTGTACCTGGGGCTTCTGTTTTGGACTACGCTTCCTCCTCACAATCACCCAGCCAGCCTGCTTTCCCTGCTTCTCGGGATCTGCTGGTGGGAGCTAACGGCGGCTGAGCTACCATGGTCCGCACCGACTACAGGGGCCTGGCTAGCTATAGGATTTTCCAGGGTGCGGAGCCGAGTCTCCAATTCAGAAAGCCTGGCCTCCAGAGCTACAAACAGACTACATTTATTACAAATACCATTACTGCTAAAGGAGGCCGAGGAGTAACTAAACATGTGACACTCAGAGCAGGAAAGTGCAGGAGGGACAGGAGAGGAAGCCATGCTGCTAGTGAGTCGGCTAAGAGCTAAGCTACTAGCTGCGCTAAGCTACTAGCTGCGCTAAGCTAGCGAATTTCTAAGAACAAATAAAGTGAATAATGAGAATACTGGTGATTCAGCAAAGAGTGTGCTCTATATAAAGCAGGTGAAAATTACACTGAAATATGCAATTATCCAGATAAATTGAGGTATACAGATTAACCAGCTAACAGACACCAAAACACCACTGTGCTCCGAAACAGGAACAGGAAGTGATACAATACTGCAGTGAGAGCTAAGACTAAGTAACAGTGCCACCCCAATCAGAATGATTGCCCATCCCTAAGCCTGGTTCTGCTGGAGGTTTCTTCCTGTTAAAAGGGAGTTTTTCCTTCCCACTGTCACCAAGTGCTTGCTCATAGGGGGTCGTTTTGGTTGTTAAGTTTTCTCTGTATTATTGTAGGGTCTTTACCTACAATATAAACCACCTCGAGGTGACAGTTGTTGTGATTTGGTGCTATATAAATAAAACTCAATTAAACAGAACTGAACTGATTCAGACAATTTGCTGCTTCACTTTTTATTTGGGTGATTTGATGTGTTTCTCTGATTTAGTGAAAAACTATCAGAAGCTTTTCATACATCTGAAAGACTTTCACTGACACACAAATCCAAATGTATGCAGACAGTTAGTGTTTACAGGGTTCACCCAGCTTTATATTTTCAGCTTCTGTCCTGATGGGGTGACATCCATTCCTGCTTCCTCAGTGCTCCAAGCTGATTACAGTGTGGGAGCCTCTAACCACTCAAAAAATGCCCTCACAGACCAACGTCTTCCAACAGTGCACAAGCAGCATGTTGGAGCTCCACACAACAGGCACAGGTGATCCCTTAGTGGCTCTGAGATCATCAAATTACCATTCTGGATCACAGATGTGATCTTAATCCCACTAAGGGTCTGTGGTCAGTCCTTAAAACTGCCACAGACCGATGAGCTGTATCACACACACACTGAATCTGTACCCCTGAAAAACCACTGGCAGGACTTTGTATAATTAAGAGAGTAATTATGTAAATGCAGGTCTTCTAAAACATTTACATCATGTTTCTAATGTTCTAGTGTTTTTAATCAGCTTTTTGTTCACAAGTGATTCAATCAAGCCTCATTTGAATATCAGACACAAAGACTGGAAATGGTTATATTTATATTATATTATATTATATTATATTATATTATATTATATTATATTATATTATATTATATTATATTTCATAAATGCTGAAAGCAGAGATGAGTTTTTTAGGAGCCTGAGCTCAGGTGCCCACAGACCAGGTGCCCTACCTGTGGTCATGTGATAGGGACGTATTGATCAATGCTGATGAGTGATGGTACCTTTCTGGAGGAGAGGAAGTCCATGGCCTGAGAGACCTGGTAGGAGAAGCCAATGAGGTCGCTGAGGCAGAGCAGAGGAGAGTCACTGAGAAGCGGCGCCTCCTGCTGGTCTGAAGGAGAACAGCATTGGTTATCAGTTTATAGTATCAAGGTAAGGTCACTGAGTCATCAGTCCATCTGTTTTTAAGACGATTTTCTTCACATGTGATTTATTTTAAATGGACACTGAAACACATTCAGGTTCATGAGCTCTTCTTTTACTCTCTGACCTTCAGCTGTCTCTGTCCTCAGCCTCCTCCTCTCAGGGCACAGGTGGAGCAGGTGGAGAGTATGGACTGCTTTGAGCCCTCTGTGGACCTGAGCTCAGGATGGTTGGATGTTCACAGCTCCTTGTGTCTTCACTTTGGTCTTCAGCAGTGAAATGCAGCTCCATCAGCTTCACGTCAGCTCTGTGAATATTCTCCATGTTCTGGTTTTATGTGAAGCCTGTGAGCAGACAGCATCTGCCTGTACACATCCACAGATCTGTCACATCACCACTCCTCCTTCAGATGCCTCTCCATCCTCTGTTCTGATCTCTGTGTGAAGGTTGATCTTGGTTTCAAAGTGTGCTTTCACACAGCTGATCTGCTGAGCTGCTGATCAGTGTTCCTGAGGCTCATGGCGGTTTGAACCCTCTGGAATGCTCTGTGATTCCTGTCTCTCAAACAGCTTCTCCCCCACTCCTGCTATTATCTGCCATTGTTCTCATTTCTACAGATCTGTTGCAAACTTGCAGAAGGCTCAGCGCTCTATAACCCCGTTCTTTGGTAACTTTATTGGATCTTTCTCTTTGTTTTATTAGAATTGTTTTGTGTGAATCTGATAAAATGAGAATTTATTGTAAAGTGTAAACTGCTCTTTATTTCCATTGTGCATATGACAATAAAAGCTTCTACTTCTCTTCTTCTGTGCTTAATAATGAGTCATCCTCATTGTGGAGAGTCTTCCTCACTTGGCTGGTGATGAAGGAAGGGGTGCTGGGAACATCCTCTCTCCTGTTTTTGATGGTTTTGTTTCTTTGAATGAACCAAACTCCTGAGCTCAACCTACTCAGAGCTCTTTTCACTGCAGATTCAAATGAAACACTTGAAATCATCTCCAGACCTTTGACCTGCTTCATCTATGAAGAATTAATGCAGACTTGTCCCACACTGGTCCATGACACAGCGTGACTGTGGACATAAATGACTCCAACTCCTCAAATCAAAGCTGTTAGTTTTAGCTTTGTATTTCTGCTTTATTAAACAGCTCTGATGTCAGTGTGCTGTGTCCACATATTTATGGCTCTTACCATCTCCTGCTGGCGTGCACGGCGTCTCGTAGATGGCGGGTTTGATGTCATCGTAGCTGAGCTCCTTCATGGCAACGTACTGAGAGCCCTCCTCTTTGTTCATGTCCATGTACCCACCATCACAGTCACTGTGGGCCAGAGACACACTGTCAGCACAGTGTGTGTGTGTGTGTGTGTGTGTGTGTGTGTGTGTGTGTGTGTGTGTGTGTGTGTTCACCTCTTGGTCTGTGTGTCTCCTTGTAAAAATGTTTCTTTGTTCCTCTGCAGGTAATTCACAAGGTCTCCATGACGACAGAACTCAGTGATGAGATAGACAGGACCTGCACAGGTGAGATGTTGGGACATACTGACTAAAGACTAAAGAGCCTAGGGCTGTGGCCTCAATTAGCCCCACCCCATCACTCACACTCACACACAAACATGCAAATATTTGCTGGAACTGATTAATATTTGGACAACTGCACAATCTTGTAATCTTTTCATCCATCCATCCATTCTCTTCTGCTTATCTGGGCACAGAAGCCCAGGCTTCCCTCTCCCCAGCCACCTCCTCCAGCTCATCCTGGAGGGACCCCGAGGTGTTCCCAGGCCAGCCAAGAGATATAATCTCCCCAGCTTTTCCAGGGTCTAACACAGGGCCTCCTACATGCCCAGAACATGCCCAGAACACCTCAACCAGGAGGCAGCCAGGAGGCATCCTTATCAGATGCCCAAGCCACTCAACTGGCTCCTCTCAATGTGGAGGAGCAGCAGCTCTACTCTGAGCCCCTCCTGGATGGCGGCAGTCCTCACCCTATCTCTAAGGGAGAGTTGTTTGTATGTTGTTTGTTTGTGTTCCTGTTGTTTGTTTGTATGTTGTTTTTTGGTTTTCCTGTTGTCTGTTTGTATGTTGTTTGTTTGTGTTCCTGTTGTTTGTTTGCATGTTGTTTGTTTGTTTTCCTGTTGTCTGTTTGTATGTTGTTTGTTTTCCTGTTGTTTGTTTGTGTTCCTGTTGGTTGTTTGTGTTCCTGTTGTTTGTTTGTGTTCCTGTTGTTTGTCTGTGTTCCTGTTGTTTGTCTGTGTTCCTGTTGTTTGTTTGTATGTTGTTTGTTTATGTTCCTGTTGTTTGTTTGTGTTCTTGTTGTTCATTTGTGTTCCTTTTGTTTGTCTGTGTTCCTGTTTGTTTGTGTTGTTGTTTTTTGTTTGTGTTCCAGTTGTTTGCATATATTGTAATTCAGGATTATCTTCAAATTAGGATTGGTTCAGCTTTAGGAATGATTTTGGGCTTATATGAAGATGAGTTTCAGGTTAAAGGACTGAATGTGGATTGAAGTGTGACCTCCTCTCGTGCAGGCTCCCAGCAGGTTGACGATGTTAACGTGAGGACCGAGATGAACCAAAATCTTCAACTCTGACATCAGAGACTGGACGGCATCACTTCTCGCTGCAGACAGACAGGCAGAGAGATGGAGACAATCAGACAGAGAGTTAGACAGACCAACACACAGGCAGACAGATAGTTACGCACGTTTGACCATCTTCACGGCAACTTTTGTAGTGTGAGAGTGAGTCAGACCAGAGACGGTAGCCTCGACAACACGGCCAAATGCACCCGAACCCAGCACCTGACCTGGAGACAGAAAGACAGATGGGCTGATGATCAGCTGACTCTTCCTCACATTACCTCGACCTAAAGCTGAGTCCCAAAGTATACGGACAATAACACAGTCTTTGGATGGGAAATGATGCAATCAAAATCTTTCAGCTTTAATTTATGGGACTCTGATCAGGAAGCCAGTTTTTATACCAAGTCCTCCCATTTTCACAAGCTCAGCTGCGATTGGACAGATAAGGAATTTCATGGTTAGGTGAGTCCAGTTTCCTGATGACCTCAGAGGAAATCAAAGGTCTGCAATTTATTCCAAGTGCTCATGGGCACTTCCAACATTGTGTACAGACTGTAGGAGGCTCCATTGTACTCTTAAAGGTTTGAAAAACTGGCCAATCAGAGAGCAGGGGGACTCATTAATCTAACAAAGGGCCTGAAAGCAGTGTGGGAAACAATGGATCACTTCCTGATTAAGAAAAACTCTTACTGCTGTGATGGTGGACAGAGTTCTTCCTCGTCGACTGACTTTACGTGTTTTCATGGTGTTACCTAGAACTACATGGTCCCGCAGTATTTCCCAGGTGGAGTTGTAGGGCAGCTGGGCGGGATCAAGGTAGGTGTACTGATGTCCATCAGGACTCACTGACTCGATCACCTTCCAACGAACTTCATAACGAGGTTTCTGCTTAGAGAGAGAAACAGGCCATGAAGGTGCTCTAGAACCTTCTGTTAGAACAAGCAGTAAACACAGTAGTACAGTACAGTACTACAGGAAATACTACTGATCACATAGAAGTTCAATTTATGTGAACACTAACTTTCCTCCAGAGGATGATCAGGATGACGAGGAAGATGACAGCAATAATGACCAACACCAGGACGACTGCCAAGACCACCACCTGAGACAGGAGAGCTACAAACAGGCAGACAGACAGGAAGATTACTACACAAGCAATGTTAGAAATATACAACAGCTGCACTGGTCCTAACAAACTATAATGGAAAACAAATAAACAAACAAATCAAAAACAAAGCCGCATCCTAGAAAACAGCATTTCACAATAGACCAAACAACACACACACACACACACACACACACACACACACACACACACACACACACACACACACACACACACACACAGAGAGAGCAAAAACACTAAAGTGTTCTGATGGATGTTCTGTTAAATCTTTGGGTGTCAGGTTCATGTTTCTTCAGACCCAGTAAAAGCAGCTCTGGCCTCAGTTTCCTCTCTTTGAACTCCCAGTATGTTTGAATGATCACTTCCTCAGTCTTTCTGCTGGAGTTTGAAGAACTGAACATCTGGCAGGAAGTCCAGAAGTTCACACGAATAGAGTGTTAGTCTGAGCCACGAGCTGATCTCTGCTCCTCTGCTCACATTTCAAACCTGTCTTCATGACTCCAGCTTCTGCTGTGGCCTCTGTGTTGGACAGGATGGGGACAGGTGAGGAGCTCTGAGATGATTGTCATGGTCTCCTCTGTCAGCAGAGGTGGCCAAAATACTGACATTCTGTACTTATAAAGAAGTACAAGTACTTGTGTCAAAAACTACTCTGGAAAAAGTTGACATATTGGTTCAACTTCTTTACTTAAGTAAAAGTAAAAAAGTACAGGGTCTGAAATGTACTCAAAGTAAGAAATTAAAGGTATCTCTTTGGAGGACGTTTCTACCTGATATTTTTGGGTATATTCCATCCATCCATCTATCCTGAATGAGAATAGAAATGTTATTCCAATCTAAACTTTAATCCTAATGAATGCACTCAGCTTGAATCTGTTCTGTAGGACACAAACTGTGAAAGGGAATTTAAACACAGCTCTACTCTCTGTGTCCTCCATAGTAGAGGGTGGCTGTGCCTCCACCTAAACACCAACATGAGGATACTCAGGGGTTACAGTGGGATTCAGAAGGTGGAGGAACCCTAAGATCAGCTGTAGTGGCTCTGCATGGGGAGAAGAACCACAGCTTTGTATTGTGAGCTGCAGTAAATGATGTTGGTGTGCAGGCTGTGATCAGCTGACCTGCTGCTCTCTCCTTCCTCTCCTTCCATCTTTCTCCATCTAATTGAAGTTAGCCTCATTCTTTGCTCTCCCTGAAATACAGCAGCTCTTCTTTTAGCTTGCAGACACACTGTGTGACAAACTGCACACACTTTGTGTGTTTGCTGATATTTGTTGAGCATTTAGAAACGTTGCATTTACCTGCCACACTTTACTCCCTTTATGCTCACTCCTCTTCAGTAGCACTAGCTAAGCTGTTCATGACCCGTGAGCACAGCTTACACACTTGGTCCGCTGTGACCCCTGATTATAGCGCTATAAATGAGACATTAATTATATGAGTTTGCATATTTAATCCCTTTGTACGCAATAAGCCCCGGGGACAGAGGATACACCGGTACGATTGTCTGTTACCACTTCCGTTTAGGCTGCACATTGTTCGATGTTTGAGGGAAATGCAAACTTCTCTCAGACGTGTTAAAACTAAAGTAACGAGTCTGTTTGAAAAGGTAAGAAGTAGAAAGTACAGATACTTGTGTAAAAATGTAGGGACTAAAAGTAAGAAGTATTCAGAAAAATAAATAGTGAAGTAATGTACAGATACCTGAAAAATGTACTTAAGTACAGTAACAAAGTATTTGTATTTCGTTACTTCCCACCTCTGTCTGTCAGCATCATCTCAGCAGCTGTTTGAGGGTCGGGCCGTGGGAAATATTTTAAAGCAGAAATTTGGAGAACTATTTTCTATCTGGATGAAGGTTCTGCCTCGGTTCTTCAGAGGACACAAGAACATGAGAGTTTAAATGCAGCTGCAGGATGGATACGTACAGCTGGAGACGACTTGGAGGTCCTTCGCTCGTCTTCCTGCTGTGTTTGTGGCTTCGCAGCGAACGGCCGACAGAGAGCTGAGAGTCTGCAGAGTCAGCGTGCTGCGTACCTGCACAGGTGAGATGCACACAGAGCCATAAGCCATCTTCATATCATTGTACCTGATTGTTTCCCCTCCCTTCTGGTGACATCACTCATGATGACAGTGGTTACCTGGGTGACACCTTTCTCTGCCATCACAGTGATGTTCTCCTGCAGAGTCGTGCCCTCTGAGTCTGCTGATTGGCTCCTCCACTCGCCATTTAAATGACTGCATCTGAAGTAGATTCAAGGACAGGATACCACGGTAACACCAGTACTACTACTCTGTGTGTGTGAGTGTGTGTGTGCATGTGTACATGTATGCTTACCTGTGTGAGCTGGAACAGGTGTACCAGTTAACAGAGGGGGGTGGAGCTCCCTCACTCACACACAGCACAGTGTTACTCCTGACCTCCGACAGGGACGTGATCCTGGGTGGGGCTACACACACACACACACACACACACAGAATCAAATGTGTAAACAGAAAGTAAAAATTGGCTTCTTTAAAGAGAGAGGCGGAGCCTGACATCAGGTGACAGCGTCACTTGTTACTGAGAGCGCAGACAAAAGGTTTGCTGGTAAAATCACATGATGTAGGTACGCTCAGGTCTCTGTCAGTTAGGGTCTCACCTTGCACCTCCAGGTTGAAGGTAATCTCTTTGATGTCATCCTCATTGAAAATGGTTACTGTGTAACTTCCTGTCTGATCCATCTGCACGCGCACCAACGTCAGTGTGCTTGTGTACCTGTGACCCATCAGTCAAATAATCAGTCAAGGAGTTCATCTCCTCATTCTTTCTCCTCTGACCTCTGACCTACCGACTATCCGACACGTGTGAGGTGTTGATGGCGGTGGTGTCCGTGGCAACAGACTGGTTCTCTCTGGTCCAGATGACAGTGGGGGTGGGGTGGGCGTCGATATCCACACTTAACTCCACCGTGTGATGGAGGAGAGACGACACATTGGTCTCACCCGAGGGCCACAGGTAGACATAACCTCGGTCTGCAGAGAGGCACACGCTTTACTTGCATGTGTGTGTGTCTGCGCATGTGAACATGTGTGTGTGTTTGTGTGTGTGTGTGCGTGTGCACACGTGTGTGTGTATGTGTGCATGCATATGTGTATGTGCGTCTGCACGTGCATGAGTGTGTGTGTGTGTGTGTGTCCGTGCTCACCCAGCACTGTTACTGTGATGTTTTTCCTCACAGTTTGTTCCTGCCTTGTCTCCTGCACCACACACACATACACACCTGCAGGAAAAAGTGAGTCGTTAATTCCCTCAGTGTGGTCTCACAGGTAGCAGCACACTTTTTACCTGAAACGCCTACCTGAATCTGCCACTGTTGCTGAGGTGATGTTAACAAAGGAGCGGATCCGATTGGGCAGGAAGTCTGTCAATGGCTCGATTTCCTGCACAGGAAAACACGACTCTAAGTAATCACGGTTAGGTGACATTAAGCAGACAGGTAGGCAGGTACCTCTTTGCGGGGAAAGTCCCAGGAGAAGAAAACCATCTCGGTGTCTTTGACAGTGCAGTTTACAGTGAGGACTTCACCCTGCTTCAGCACACTGCTGGACACCGACAGGTCCACCTCCATCTCCTTTGGGACTGAGACACACAGGTGCGCAAAAAGAGAGGATGAAGAGGCAGGTAGGAATATGGCTTGTTTATGATCCCTTTGTAAAGCATAAATGTGACCATAAGCTTCATCAGAAAGCAGACAGTGTTATGGTCCTGGGCCGGTGGCCCAGTGTTTTGGGTTCTTTATGTGAAGTTTTGTTTTTGTTGTATTTTTTGGTTGTGTTTCTTAGTTTTTCTCATGGTTTCTCAGTTTGTTGTAGTTTTATATTCTGTTTTTGGTTATAGATATTAGCCCAGGACCTTGACAGACAGACACACACCGATGATGCTGAAGACGTAGTACACCTGGGACTCTCTCTCCTCAGCTCCATGGGTGGCGACGCACACATATGATGTGTCATTGAGATGACCTGTGAAGCCACGCCCCGGCTCATATTTCATCCCACTGACTGGCGTCCTGCCCGGGCGCTCATACAGTGAGACGTTGAGCTTTGGATTGGACACCACGCAGGGAATGGTGTCTTCTTCTGCTTCCTTCATCACCACACCTGGACCCAATGGGACGAACCATTCATCAGGACCTGAGGGGGGGACAGGTAAAAAGGAATATCAGGAGGAACACAGGTAGGACACAAATGTCAGCAGGGTTCTAGCCAGAAATTTTTTTCAGCCCATCTAATGCTAATTAGCAAGCTAATGTTAACTGCTAAATTCTTCTCTTGCTTGCTAATTGAGTGATGGGGCCTATGTATGTAACCGGAAAGCACCTCCGAAGCCTAGGCGGTAATCACAGTCTTTGTGGGAGTGTAGTAAAATTCCTCAAGGTCTAAATCAGGGCTTATTAGATCGATAGAGTGATAATTTTTGCATATAATCCAGAAGAGTTACACTTAAATATCATGCATTTAAATGTGTCCCAGAGTGCCGTTTCCTCCCACTAATGGGTTTGCAGAAATCACGTAAAAAGCATGCACAACAAAAACATAATCCAGATTTTTTATCAATCAGCTGCTAAAGAAAAAGTGAAATCCAGTGCCTGGAGATCAACCGCTAGCTAGACCACTGGTCAGGCAAGACCCATAACATCAGGAGGAACACGGACTGGGGCAGGTGTGGATTGTTACCTTGCCCAGGAATGAAGACATCAATATTTCTGCTCTGATCAGATGATGGCTCCTCACAGGTGTATCTCCCAGAATTCTTCCAGGTGACGTTTAAGAGCTGCAAGTTGCTAGTGGAGCCCTGATCATCCACTAGAACCCCATCTACATCAAAATCCTGAGGTAGCAGCCACATCACCTGACTCCACCCCAAACACACCTGAGGAGAGAGACAGGTACCTGCAACACCTGAGGACAGAGACAGGCAGGCATAGGGGCAGACAGGTGTTACTGACCACAGTGAAGTTTGAGTTGGAGGGGAGCAGAACTTGAGAGGCCGATGGCAGTAGCTCCAGAGACATGGCCCCTTCAGGATGAACCAGGAACACACCTGCAGGTAGAGACAGGTAGACAGGTGTTAGTTCACCTGTAATATCTTACTGGTGCTTTAATGTTATTACTCACCCAAAAGGAATTGCAGAAGGTGAAGGCTTCCTATCTGCCCCCTGATGGATCCCATCATTGTCGTCAAGCCTGAGCACTGACAAGTGGAGGAGAGATTTCAAAATAAGAGCCCAACTTCTGTAAAACATAAAGAAGACTTCCTGTAAGAAGCTCGGAGATTTAGCAGAAGCTTTAATCAAGCTGAGTGTAACTCGCTGGGTTTTACAGAGAGGTGCATCATGGGACATATTCTGAGTGTTGCACACCAATCTCCGGAGTTGATCTGAAGAGTCTGTGTATTCTGTGTACAGTTACTGCAGTTTTGATTGTGTACAGTTACTCCTCTACAGTGCAGAGAGAGTTTTGACTGCATGTGAGTGTGAGCTGCTCAGAGAGGCGTCTGTGTCTGCTCCTTCACTGCACTCGTGTAACTGAGGCTTCGTGAGTACATTCCTGTGTGTGTGCGAGTGTTTTCACAGTGCCCCTCCCCAGGGACTTCAGCCAGTCAGAGGCCTCATTGGTCATGAGTGAGGGAGGAATGCCAGTCGACCACCGAAGAAGAAAATAAACAGGAAGGTATTTCCTGTGGGCCACAGAGAGGAGAGCAAACATCATCTCAGTATTCAGCCAATCACAGCTCTGCAGTTCTGTGCCCTGACCAATGCTCAGCGAGTGATGTCACCAATCAGCTGCTGAGGCTTCCTCTTCATCAACACCTCTGCTGTTAAAGAAATTCTCATTCCAGCATCCCGATTGGCTGTTTTGGTCTCCTGATGGTCACTGATGACAGATTTACAAACTTTCATTGGTTCAGTAAACTCTGAGATCATCGGACTGAAACACACATCTGTAATGGAGTAAAAGTACTAGCTGCTTTACAGTACCTCACTTCCCATTTTCCTCCATCTATGTGTGTGTGTGTGTGTGTGTGTGTGTGTGTGTGTGTCCGTCTATGCGTGTCTTTCTGTGGTAATGATTTTGTCATGTTCATTTTATTTTTTAAATCAATAATCATGACATGTTTGTATCAATAACCTGATTATTGGAAACAAGTTTGTTTCACAGTCGAACAAACTGTTCTTGAAATCTTACATAGTTCACCAACTCCTGTCTGCCTGTCTGTCTACCTGTCTGTCTACCTGCAGACAGACAGATTTTCTATCAGCTCTTACCTACACAGGTAATAATCTACAAAGGCAATATCCCACAGAGATACAGGTACTCATCACTCTCCTGTTCATAGGTTACATGTCATCATTTCAACAGGAAGCAGAAGTTTGTTTGTGTCACAGCAGCTTTGATGTCACACTCACCTGTGCTTCAGGTGTGCTACCTCCCTGTCAGTGCTCCATGAGGCTGTCTCTGTGCCTCATTGGTTCACATCAGGTGATTGGTCAGAGACCTCCTGTAAAAACACACACACACACACACACACACACACACACACACACACACAGTAACATAAACTGGGTACTCTGACAGAAACAGTTGTTGCAGAGGCTGAAAACTGCAAGCAAGGTATACCCCTGATACAAAGGTAGTATTGCCTACCATTGAAGGACATAACACTGCAAAAATAAAAAAATAATAAATAAATTTAAAAAAGAGGACAGTCAGGAGTTCATTGATTTTAATTGATTTTCCTAGAACAAAGCCAGTATAACAGACTAATTCCTTAATCATCACAAATTGAGGCATTCTATGCAAAACTGTTGAATTAGAGAGTTATTAGAGGTCATTTTTCCTCAGAAGATTGTTATTTAAGAGTTATTTAAATTTAAGAGTGTTTATGAGAAACTAAGTTTTACTGAAACCCTAATCAAAAAAGATGGAGGGATATAGAATAAGAAAATGTTTTTAAAAATTAATTTGCATGATCTACAAAAGAATTCCAAACTTAAAGCGATGAAAATGGCAAGTAACAAAGATGTGCTAATTCCAAGAGAGGAGCCTGATCAAACAACATTACTGGGTGCCGGAGGAGACTGGACTCTCATGACAGTTATCAAGAGAAGAAAACCAGGTTCAGTTCAAGGTGTGCAAGAGCCACACCAAGCTCACCTGGACAGACTGACAGCTTTAAAGACTCAAGAAAAAGGCTCCTGGTTCCAGCTGTCGCTCAGAAGAAGACCAATGTTACGGCCCTGGCTGTATGTCTGTTGTTTCTGTGTCTGTTGTTTTGTTTCTTTAAGGGGCTGGGAGTCTGGCAGAATCCCCTCTCGTGATTGGCTGACACTGGAGGCTTGGCTTACAACATGGGGACTGCTGGTTGGACCCTAACATCAGCTGACAGCTTATAAGGCACTTCATGGGAGCTACTCAAGGGGCAACAGCTGAGCAGCAGCAGGGTGCGTGATGGTCCTGGCCTCAGTCTTCAAAACCTGTGTTTGTTCATGTGTTCATGTATTTCTTTTGATTTGTGAAGCAGAAGGGTTGAGTTGCCATTTTCTTTGTACTGTTTTCTCCTGTTTGGGTGCTAGGGAGTTAGGGTTAGTGATTGTCTTTTGTTTGGTTTGTTTTTGTAGGGTTTAGGTAGCATTTCTTGGGGAACAAGATGTTCTGTTTGTTATTTTGGCCTTGGCTCACCCTGGAGCCCAAGCTTCTGTTCGTTTTCTAGTTTTTGGTTTCCTGTTGGGCGTCCTTTTACCCAACGCCTGGGTAAAAGGTAGTAAATAAACTGGCTTGACTTTTTATATGGAGTTTGTGTTTGTAGTTTGGGGGCTGGGGCAGGGACACCCATCTATCTCTGGTGTTGCGCTCCTTACCCCTAGACTGTGGAGTAACATGAAGTGGTGGCTCATTTGGTTCTTTTTCTGGTCTGTTGTTCTGCTTTTTGCTCATTGTGTTTGTGGGTTATCTGCTTTTGGTTGGCAGTTTTTTTGGGTGGGGGTAGTGGTTTGGTCATGATGTCGTTTGATATGGATGACTTTGCACAGCAGCCCACCATTGAGCAGCTGGATCGTTGCACACAGGCAGATTTGGCGTTGGTAGCTAATTTTTTTTTTTAGTGTTGTTGTGCCACTGAATGCCCATAAAGTGGAAATTAAGCAATGTCTGACAGAACAGCTGGTGAAGAGGGGTATAGTCGGGCCACCAAAGCCTCAGTTTGGTGGTGCACCCCCTGGCTTGACTGTGGATCTGGGAGTGGAGGCTGCCTCAGCCATCACACGGCCATAAGTGGACAGGTGACACCAGGGGCGGAGGCTCCTGATGACACCCAAGTCCCAACCGCTGGCCCAGCTAGTCCCTCGCTGGCTGGAATGGCTACAGAGGATCTCAAGCTAGCCCTTCACCTAAGGAGGTGGAGCTTCAGACTAAAGCCAAGGAGGTTAAGCTTATGCATCTCCACCTGCGGGCTATAGAGCAAGATGCTTTGAGGCACCTGAGTGCTACTTCAACACCTGTGAGCACCTCTCTTGCAACAGTCACCTCTGATCAGGTTAATGCCAGTAAACACATTGCCTTAGTGCCACCTTTCAGGGAGAGTGAGGTTGACTTTTATTTTAATCCCTTTGAACGCATTGCGACCACTTTGTGGTGGCCAAAGGATGTCTGGAGTTTGCTGTTACAGTGTAAGCTGGTGGGGAAAGCGCAGGAATTGTGTGCAAGCTTATCCATTGATGACAGTCTGAATTATGAAATTGTCAAGGCCACTATTTTGTGGGCTTATGAATTAGTTCCTGAAGCATACCGCCAGAAGTTTCAGTCATGTGAAAAATCCACCCACCAAACACACGTGGAGTTTGAAGTCTCTTCTGTTTGAGAAATGGTGCTCTGCTAGCAAAGTTAAGGATTTTGCCCAGTTATCAGAGCTGATCCTCTTAGAAGAGTTTAAGATGTCTCACTCGTGCACTGAGGGTCCCTGTGTTTACAGCATTGAAAATGGTGTGTTAATGCGTAACTGGCATCTTCCTTCATCCGGCGATTTGCGCTGGAATGTGTTTCGATAGGTGGTTGTACCACAAAAGTTCAGACCCCATGTACTCAGTCTTGCACGTGACAGGTTTGTTGGACATTTAGGAATACGGAATACTTGCCACCGGATCCTGCGCCATTTCTTCTGGCCAGGTCTAAAAAGCAATGTAACTAAGTACTGCTGCTCCTGTCACGTCTGCCAGGTTGGGGGAAGCCGAACCAGCCTATTTCACCCCCTCCGTTGCATCCAATCCCCGCACTGGGAGAACCTTTCAAGCATATGCTGTTTGACTGTGTCGGTCCGCTTCCCAAAACAAAGTTGAGGGCATAACAACCAATATCTGACAAACAGGTGAACTGTGAGTTCTAGACCCCATGACCTCTGTGTAAAGTCTGAGCCCAGGGGGAGGGTCATCAAGAGGATACCTCTTCGAAGTGGGGACTGGGAGGCCTGAAGCCCGCTCAGTCACAGGTCACAGTGAAGAACACATTACTGGTCAAGGGGGACCAGTGAATTACAATGTTTATATTCCAGTCATGCTAATTTCAAGAGTCTGGCTCATAATCACTTTCATATCTGTATATCATGCATAGATTATAGTGTACCATAACCATGACATGTCAGGGGGCAAGGGTTTTAGGGGTACAATTTGTTTTTGCCTTTTTTTATTATTGTTTTTCCTATAATTCGACATAAGGAGGGACAGGCCATGATTTCATCTAGAAGATCACAGACAACACTTCTGCAGTGACCTAAGAGTATGTAAAAGGTCAAAAAGGGATGCTGTGATTATGACTTACTTGACATTGATTTTGACTGACTGCACTACATGGTGTTATATAAATAAAGTCATAAAGTAACATAATCAAGGTTTCTCTCATTAACAATTTTATACATGACAATTGTTTTTGTTTTAAATTAGGTAATTTACTGTTAAGGAAATTTTAACTGACTGAATTATGATAGACAATGTACAGTATTATTAGGTCTGGGAATCACAATTTTTGTGTTTGGTATGTCTTTAGTATTTTTTGTTTTTTATAACACATGTACAATGCAATTTTAAATTGTAGGATTCTAGGATGACTAATCATAGACTTGTGTGAGCTTTAGCATGTTTTCTTTTCATACACTGAAAAAGTGCTGTGGTGAAGTAAATTTAACATAACTCAATCTGTGAAATCAACAATAAAAATTCAAGTTAGTATCTTTATACAAATATACATAGTATTGAGGTCAAAAACATTTGTTCAAGATACAAAGACATTGTAATTTTTTTCAGAAAATAAATTGTTTAAGTACTAAGAGCCAATCTCGTTATTTGGCAGTTAAATGTGGTTTCCCGGTGCTGCCTGAGCGTCCTGCAGTTTCGGTTGCCTACAGACAGACGACAGACACCAGCGCCTTTATTACTGTCCACCCACTACTGTACCTCGTCCTAAGAAGTTAAAGGTACAGACGTGAGTAGGAAGATGCTCATCCCAGGCTGAACAGCTTCAGCGAGGATGAAAGGTGCACGATGAGCTGTCTGATGTCAGGAAATAAATACTGCAGACAAATAAGAACCTAGAAGACCCAGGCATCAGTCATATTTCTTCATCCCCCAGTCATCTAAATGACTAAAGAACTACACTGCTCAAAGAAAATAAAGGTAACACTCAAATAACATCCTAGATCTGAATGAATGAAATATTCTCATTGAATTCTTTGTTCTGTACAAAGTTGAATGTGCTGACAACAAAATCACACAAAAATCATCAATGGAAATCAAATTTATTAACCAATGGAGGCCTGGATTCGGAGTCACACACAAAATTAAAGGTTAAAAACACACTACAGGCTGATCCAACTTTGATGTAATGTCCTTAAAACAAGTCAAAATGAGGCTCAGTATTGTGTGTGGCCTCCACGTGCCTGTATGACCTCCCTACAACACCTGGGCATGCTCCTGATGAGGTGGCGGATGGTCTCCTGAGGGAACTCCTCCCAGACCTGGACTAAAGCATCCGCCAACTCCTAGACAGTCTGTGGTGCAACTGTGACGTTGGTGGATGAAGCGAGACATGATGTCCCAGATGTGCTCAATCAGATTCAGGTCTGGGGAACGGGCGGGCCAGTCCATAGCTTCAATGCCTTCATCTTGCAGGAACTGCTGACAGACTCCAGCCACATGAGGTCTAGCATTGTCCTGCATTAGGGGGAACCCAGGGCCAACCGCACCAGCATATGGTCTCACAAGGGGTCTGAGGATCTCATCTCGGTACCTAATGGCAGTCATGCTACCTCTGGCAAGCACATGGAGGGCTTTGCGGCCCTCCAAAGAAATGCCACCCCACACCATTACTGACCCACTGCCAAACCGGTCATGCTGAAGGATGTTGCAGGCAGCAGATCGCTCTCCACGGCGTCTCCAGACTCTGTCACGTCTGTCACATGTGCTCAGTGTGAACCTGCTTTCATCTGTGAAGAGCACAGGGCGCCAGTGGTGAATTTGCCAATCCTGGTGTTCTCTGGCAAATGCCAAGCGTCCTGCACGGTGTTGGGTTGTGAGCACAAACCCCATCAAGAAATGACCGATGTGCTAGCAACTTTCAAAGTCGACTTGGAGCAATGCGTGGAGCGCATGTGGGATGAAGCCATGGGGCAAATACATCAAGCAGCGGCAGAGACAGTGGGGAAAACAAAGTCAGGGCAAAGATTTTTACACAAGCAAACATGGTGGTGGAATGAAGAAGTGCAACTGGCGATTAAGCAGAAGAAGCTGGCGTATAAGACCTGGTGGAACTCATGGCAGAGCACTGACTGGAACCGTGGAACAGTGAAAATACCTATCGCTGAAATCAGCAACAAAGCATGCCCATTGCGGTCTCTCTTTATATCCCCAATATACATGTTTGATTACACATGTGCTACACATGCTGATGTTCCACAGTCTGTCTAATATAATGAATGAATGTGTGTGACATGTTTAGTCTTTGTGATCTGTCATAAATGCATGGTGAAAATATACAGGGGGAGGCAGGAAGTACCGTGCCACACCAATAGGGAGCAGTGCTGCAGCAGTTCTGTCCCAGCAGCTGTGCTGAGCAGGATACGTGCATGGACATCATTTTCAAACAAAGGTAAGATCCATCCATCCATTCTCTTCTGCTTATCAGGGGACGGGTCACGGGGGCAGGAGCCTAAGCAGAGAAGCCCAGTCTTCCCTCTCCCCAGCCGCCTCCTCCAGCTCATCCGTAGGGACCCAAGGCATTCCCAGGCCCGTCGAGAGAAATAATCTCCCCAGCATGTCCTGGGTCTACCCCGGGGCCTCCTCCCGGTGGGACATGCCTGGAACACCTCACCCAGGAGGCGGCCAGGAGGCGTCCTAATCAGATGCCCGAGCCACCTCAACTGGCTCCTCTTGATGTCGAGGAGCAGCGGCTCTAATCTGAGCCCCTCCCAGATGGCCGCACACCTCACCTTATCTCTAAGGGAGAGGCCAGCCACCCTTCAAAGGAAACTCATTTCTGCTGCTTGTATTCACGATCTCATTCTTTCTGTCACTACCCAAAGCTTGTGACCATAGGTAAGGGGAAGGAATGTAGATCGACTGGTAAATCGAGAGCTTTGCTTTTACACTAAACTCCCTCTTCACCACAACAGACTGGCGCAATGTCCGCATCACTGAAAAAGCAGCCCCGATCCATCTGTTGATCTCCCGCTCCCTCTCCCGTCACTCGTGAACAAGACCCCGAGATACTTGAACTCCTCCACTTGGGGCAAGAACTCATCCCTGAGCCAGAGGGGGCACTCCACCCTTTTCCGGCTGAGGACCATGGTCTCAGACTTAGAGGTGCTGATTCTCACACCAGCCGCTTCACACTCGGCTGCCAACCATTCCACTGCGAGCTGGAGACCACCCCCTGATGAAGCCAACAGGACCGCATCATTCACAAAGAGCAGAAATGAGACTCTGAGGCCACCAAGGAAGAAGCCTTCTGCCACCTGGCTACACCTAGAAAATCTCCATAAAAATTATGAACAGAATCGATGACAAAGGGCAGCCCTGATGGAGCCCAACACCCACAGGAAACAAATCTGACTTATTACTTATCACGTGCTATACAGACCAAGCTCTCACTGCGGTTGTACAGAGATTGAATGGCCCACAACAATGGGCCAGACACCCCATACTCCCGCAGGACCTCCCACAGGATGCCCCGAGGGACATGGTCGAATGCCTTCTCAAAGTCCACAAAGCACATGTAGACTGGTTGGGCAAACTCCCACGCACATTCGAATATGTTTGAGAGGATAAAGAGCTGGTCCAGCGTGCCACGACCAAAACGAAAACCACATTGGTCCTCCTGGATCCGAGGTTCAACTAATGTGTGGACCCTCTTTTCCAGCACCCTGGCATAGACCTTATCGGGGAGGCTGAGGAGTGTGAGCCCCCGAAAGTTGGAGCACACCCTCCGGTCTCCCTTCTTAAAGATGGGGACCACCATCCCGGTCTGCCAATCCAATGGCACTGCCCCAGATCTCCATGCAATGTTGCAGAGGCGTGTCAACCAAGACAGCCCTACAACATCCAGAGCCTTCAGGAACTCAGAGCAAATCTCATCCACCCCAGAGGCCCTGCCACCAAGAAGTTGTTTAACTGCCTCAGTGACCTCATCCCCAGTGATGGGCACGTCATCTCCCCCGTCCCCAGACCCTGCTTCCACTACCAAAGGCGTGTATTCCTTCCACCATTCGACTATAGCCTCAGTTGAAGTCAGCAGCACCCCGCCCGCACTATAAACCGTGTGAGTGGAGCACTGCTTTCCCCTCCTGAGTTGCCTGATAGTTTGCCAGAATCGCTTTGATGCCGTCCAAAAGTCTTTTTCCATAGCCTCACCGAACTCCTCCCACACTCGAGTTTTTGCTTCGGCCACTGCCCGAACTGCATTCCGCTTGGCCTGCTGATACCTGTCAGCTGCCTCTGAAGTCCCACAGGTTAACCAAGCCCGATAGGACTCTTTCTTCAGCTTGATGGCTCCCTTCACCTCCGGTGACCACCATCTGGTTCGTGGGTTACCACTATGACAGGCACCAACAACCTTGCAGCCACAGCTCTGAGCAGCAGCGTCAACAATGGAGGTGCAGAACATGGTCCATTCAGACTCAATGTCCTCAGCCTCCCTCGGAATGTTGTCGAAGTTCTAGGGTGTCCTGGTGCCACGTGCACTTATGGACATCCTTATATTCGAACATGATGTTCGTTATGGACAAACTGTGGTTTGCACAGAAGTCCAATAACAAAACAGCATTCGGGTTCAGATCGGGCAGGCCGTCTCCTCCCAGTCACGCCCCTCCGGGTCTCACTGTCATTGCCCACGTGAGCGTTGAAGTCTCCCAGCAAGACGATGGATTCACCGGATGGAGCACTCTCCAGCACCCCGCCTAGTGACTCTAAAAAGGGTGGGTACTGTCATTTGGCACATAAGCGCAAACAACAGTCAGGACTTGTTTCCCGGCCCGAAGGCACATGGAAACAACCCTCTCGTTCACCGGTGAAAACTGCAATGTGCAGGCAGCAAGCTTTTAATAATTTATTTAAAAAAAGAGACCCCCCCCCAAAAAAAGAAAATTAGTTTGACCTTACATGAAATATTTTGTTTTTCCTGCCATCATTGTTGAGCAGTATGGAGTTGATTAAAGCATAATTAATCATTACCATAATTAAAATTGAAATATAAGCTTCTATTTTGGCTTCATATATGTCAACATCCGACTCCAGACAAGTCAGTCCCTCACCCGTCACAAACCTCAACACATGTCACTGCTTCCAGTACGAAATGAAGAGTTCAGAAGCAGCATCTCCCATTCAGCCTGCTATTATTTAGCTGTGTTTTTTATTTATTTGTTTATTTATTTATGGGGGTTCTACATAAATGAATTAAATTCAACTGTGGCAGAGAAATGTCTTTATACAGGAGTCCATTTCATAAATGAGAGACCTAAAAGAACATGAAAAATGTTGGACATTGATCTCTGTTAGAGGAGTCTCAGTAACACCCCTTTGGAGCTCCTCCCTCCAGCCATTCAGGTTAGTCTGTGATTCTGAATTGGCCACAGGTGTGAATCTGTCTGTGGAAGCCCTGTGACGGTTGGGTCTAGGGTGCATCCTTTAATGAGCATTTAGGATAGATGGATGGATTGATGGGTGGACGGACGGACGGATGGATGGATGGATGGATGGACATCCATCTGTTTTAGGGGGAGGAGCTTGAGCAGTGCCCTGAATGCCCCGCCTCCTCGCAAACCTGACCTTGCTCTCAATCACTCTCTGACTTTTTCTCCAGCAGCGTCCCTCCATCACAGAGCTGCTCAGGCAGCAAGACTCGGCTCACACACTGTTCTAACAGGTGGCCTCTGACGGCAGGCAGTTTTAATCGACCTGAGAGTCACCTGAGAGTCACCTGATCATCACTGGAAACAGCTCTCTGTACAAGGGAGGCCAAGCCTTCAGAACTGAAGCTTCAAAACAGCCGTGACAAGTTTCCAGGTTTCAGTCCGCTCAGAGAGTCCAATCGTGACACAGTACTCACAGCAGTACTCACAGTATCTACTCACAGCACTACGTGTGGTATTTGTACACAGCACTACGTGTAGTATTTGTACACAGCAGTACTGTCTTGAATTGAATACAAAGAAAAGAAACAAACCTTCTGAAGCTGCTCCTCTTCTTCCTCTTCTTCTTCTCTTTCTTCGTCACTTGGTGGTTCCTCTTCCTCTCAGTCTGAGTTCATTCCAGACAAACGACGAATGGAAACCAACAGACTGACTCAGAGAGCGAGAGAGCGAGAGCGAGAGACATAGACCCACAGTGGAGAGAGAGTCTGCAGCACTGAGGGAAGAAAATGGGCGAAAGACACAGACACATAGAGAGAGAGAGAGAGAGAGAGAGAGAGAGAGAGAGAGAGAGAGGCATCTGTTTTCAATCTGTTTCTCTGTCGTTCCCCCGACAGGAAGTGAACCGAGTCCAACACACACACACACAGACTCATACACACACATACGCTGAGATATACACTGAGAGACACACACACACAGTGAAAAAGCCTTTCAGACTTACTGCGTGTGTGTGTGTGTGTCTCTGTGTGTGTCAGTGTATGTGTGTTTTACAGTATACTTCATTAAACAGAGTGCTGTGTGTGTGTATGTGACAGGATCAGCTGATTGATCAGTAATGAAGTTGCAGCTTCTCTTTAAACTCACTCAGAATTAATCTGATTTTTTTATTTGTAGAAAAATACATTTTATTTTATAAACTGATTTATTTTCTAATTTTTATCTGATATTTTCATTTATTTACTTTAAGCTGTTCCCCAAAACTTGTGATGTTGTGTAAAATGATGTTCAAACAATTGAAAGTTTAAATTTTAGTCTTTCAGATCCAAACTGCAGAATTAGATTTTAAGTCCCGAACATGTTTCTTTGATCCCATCATGATTTCTGCAGTCAGAGCTGAACCAGCACCAACAAACATAAGCGTTACCTGCACAGGTGCACTGGCTGCCTGTTCATTTACTGCCTGATACTTTCTAATGAGTGAAGAGAGTGCTGAGAAGATGGAAGGAGGACTTTGAGGAGCTGATGAATGTAGGGAATGAGAGAGAGGAGGATGGATGAGGGCAGTGAATCAGGAAGTGCAGAGAATCAGGCAGGAGAAAGTGAGGGCAGCTATGAAGAGGGTGAAGACTGGAAAGGTGGTTAGTCCAGGTGACATACTTGTGCAAGTATGGAAATGTGTAGGAGAGAGGTCATTTTTATCCAGACTGTTTAACACAATTCTGGAGAGTGAGAGGATGCCTGAGGAATGGAGAAGAAGTGTGCTGGGACTGATCTTCAAAAACAGAGCTGTAGGAACTACAGGAGGGTGAAGATGATGAGCCATGCCATGGAGATCTGGGAAAGAGCTGCTGAAGCCTGACTAAGCTAGGCTAAAAAGAGAGGTGACAATCAGTGAGCTGCAGGACAGCTTCATGCTGAGAAAGAGCACCACAGAGGAAGACCTCAGAGGAGGTTCATGGATGTAGTGAAGGACTTGCAGAGGGTTGGAGTGACAGAGGAGAATACGAGAGATACAAGAGAGATACAAGAGAACTTTATTGTCATTATACATACAATGAAATTAATCATTATACATACAATGGAATTTCATTCAGAAACAGCCATCCAAGATGGGCAGACAAGACTAACATGGGGGGGGGTCTGCAGCTGCTGCCCAAATAAGGAGCTCAATCAATCCCAGAAACAGAAAAAAACAAACAATAGGAAAGTGAGGTTAAAAAAAAACTTCCTCTCGTACAGTGCTCATACAGCGTATGAGGTAGAAAAACCACCTTAGCAAAGCATATAGCACATTCAAAGCCAGGATAGCAATATGGTTGGGTCAGGTCTCCGTGGGGGTGCCACGTGGGTCAGGGCATTATGGAGCCAGATTCCAGCTCCCAGCGAAAAACAGTTCGCTGATAGTGATGAACGTATATCAGCAGTAATGGTACACCAGATCCAGTTCACACAAATCACAGAGAGGGCTAGGGGGAAGAGTGTCTGACACACATTGTCCCAGGAGAGATATGATTACCAGCCTCAAGGCCGGCAAGGGAGCCGGAAAGTGTTAACAGGACCTGATGGCGCTGCTCTGCTGGCGACATGGTGAAGAAGAAGAGAGGAGGGCTCCTGCTGCATGTTTGTGTCATGGAGTGGTGTGCGGTGGCCTTTGTTTTTGTCGTTTTGTCTTTGCAGGGGGTTGGCCGGTTGTTTTCTCCTCCTCTCTGTTGGGCGGAGCTGGAAGCTGTCGTGTGGAGGCTCTGCACACCTGTGGTGAGTTGCTCATCAGGACTGTATTTAAGGGTTTGCTTTGACCTCCTGTCCTTGCCAGAGTGTCTGCAAACATCAGGGAGGCCTGCCTGCCTGCCTGCCTGCCTGCCTGCCTGCCTGCCTGCCTGCCTGCCTGCCTGCCTGCCTGCCTCCCTGCCTCCTCCTCCTCCTCCTCCTGCCTGCCTGCCTGCCTGCCTCCTCCTGCCTGCCTCCCTGCCTGCCTCCTCCTCCTCCTCCTGCCTGCCTGCCTCCTCCTCCTCCTCCTCCTCTCCTGCCTCCTCCTCCTCCTGCCTCCTCCTTCCTCCTCCTCCTCCTCCTGCCTGCCTGCCTCCTCCTGCCTCCTCCTCCTCCTCCTCCTCCCTCCTCCTCCCTCCTCCTCCCTGCCTCCCTGCCTGCCTCCTGCCTCCTCCCTCCTCCTCCTGCCTCCTCCTCCTCCTCCCTGCCTCCTCCTCCTGCCTGCCTCCTCCCTGCCTGCCTCCTCCTCCTGCCTCCCTCCTGCCTGCCTGCCTGCCTGCCTGCCTGCCTGCCTGCCTGCCTGCCTGCCTGCCTGCCTGCCTGCCTGCCTGCCTGCCTGCCTGCCTGCCTGCCTGCCTGCCTGCCTGCCTGCCTGCCTGCCTGCCTGCCTGCCTGCCTGCAAGAGACATCTCATCTTTCCAGCCACCTGCCCCTCTCTGGATTTTGTTTTACAGCTCCCCATGTAAGCCTCCACTTCCACTACCTCCCTACTTACTTCTGTGTGTTTACATTCCCGCCCGCAGCGAGCTAGAAGGTGGAACAGGACCCTGAGAAAGAAAACCTTAGAGAGCCACTCCCTGTTCTTTGTGGTCTGCTCAGTTTTGTTAATAAATTGCATTGTTCAACATAGCCCTGCCTCTGTCTGTGTCTGCACCTGGGTTCGCCTTCGCTGTGCCTCTGGCGCTGACAGTTTGCTGTTGGTTTGTTGTTAAGTTTTTAGTAGTTTTTAATAGTAATGCTTTTACGTTTTTGTTTTTAACTCGACAACTGTTGGTGGCTGAAGGGATCCATTGACCGGAACGTCTGACTTGTGTCTTTCCTGGGGAGTGACTTGGAATGGATACAATGGAGCTGCTAGCACTAGTAGGGTTAACTCTACTTAGCCTACGCATCCAGTGCTTCACGGAGGGGACTACTAGCACTAATTTCTAACATAATTGTGTGTGTGCTGTCTACATTCCACCAAATGGGAACGCCACCAGAGCAGCCAACCAAGTTGCTGACAGTGTCCATCACCACATATAGAATAAACCTGATGCTCCTATGCTGATACTGGGCGATTTTAACCATTGCAGCCTAAATAAGAGTCTTCCTAGCTTTCATCAATATGTGAAGTGTAACACCAGAAAGGACAATATCCTGGATAAATGCTATTGTAACATAAAGGAGGCCTATACAGCCAGAGCTAAACCTCGTCTTAGCAACTCAGATCATAATGTGATTCATCTGCTACCCACATATAGGTCGGTCTTTAAGTCTCATAAATCGGAAAGAGGAACTGTTAAGATATGGTCCAAAGACAAAATTGAGGAATCGAAATGATGCTTCCTCTCCACAGACTGGGAAATCTTTTTTAAGGAGGCTGATATAGACCATGCAGCTGAAGCAGTAACTGCCTGTATCTCTTTTTGTGTAGACTGTACTATACCGCAAAAGACTCTTATGAGATACCCTAATTAGGGATGGCACGATACCACTCTTTTAGGGCCGATACCGATATTTTGCATTTCGATATCGGCCAATACCGATACAAAGCCGATATTTAAATTTTATTTATTTATTTTTTTTAAATGCCGGGATACATTTTACATAGGTCAACAATCTCTCACACAACAAAATCAAAATCTTTTAGTTGTCCCATAAACTTTACTTACTTACAACAATCACTCTATCACCTGAATCCTGTTGCTCCTGTGAGAAGGTGATGCATTGGCTTATGGTATGTTGCAAATTTCAGTAGGGCTGCAACTATCGCTTAATTTAGTAACTGAGTATTCTATCAATTATTCCATTAGTTACCTGAGTAACTGGATAAGAAATACTTTTTTCACATTAACAGTTCATCTGCATATTTTAACTTCCGTACTGCAGTTTTTCCCTGTGTGAAACAAACAGGGTGGATGGAGCAGCTACAAAGTTCTCTGTTCTTCACTTACTGATCAGGTGGTTGATGAAGGACCTCCAGCTGTTTCCCAGTAAAAGTTTAATGGGTCTTACAGGGAGAAAAGGTTTCTTCCGGTCCGCCTGAGCTCATCGGCTCTGCCTCTATGAGCTTGTGCAAACTGACCGTAGGTAAATCAGCTGACTGCTGCTGTTGTGTTATCAGTGTTTATGTCGAAAAACTGGGGGCTGCGCAAGCGTAATCTTGTAATGCTTTATATTCACAAGCATTCTCCCAAATACGTTTCTACTGCAGGTCTATATTTAGTCACTAATCAGGGATTAAGTATAATAAATATTCTGACGGGGAAGGGGTCCTTCCGGTACCGGACGCGGCGCTCGCTAGCAGTATGTCCGGGAGCTGAAGTAGAGAAAAAAATAACAGCTGAAATTCTCAGTACAGCAAGCACAACACACAAACACGCAGAGAGCGGTGGAGGTGTGGGAAACATGTCAGCGATCATCCACTCAGTGTCAAAGGGAATCGGTCACAGTGACGGAGAACTGAGGGGGTTATTTCCTGATCCACACTCCATTCCAGTAGGTGGCGGTAATGCAGCTCTAAGCTGGTTTGGTCAACTGCAAACCCACAAGAAGAAGAAGATGGAGATGGAGAACTGTAACACAGCTAATGTGGGTCGGATCAGATTGCATTTTTTTTTATTTCTTTCCGATATCCGATCCCGTAATTTAGGCCGGGATCTGACTGATATCGATACTGAATATCAGATCGGCGCTTCCCTAATCACAACACACCTGTTCAGTGGTTATTCAAATATAATACTCATAACGTCATATCATTCGAGAGCTGTCTTTCTTTCTCCCTTTCTTACTTCCTGGTGACACCAGCTTCTTCTGTTCCGTATGAAAGGATGTTCTCAAAGGCTGGGGAAGGTGTCCCTAAAAAGAGAAACTTTTGAAGCCCATCTACTGTGGAAAAAATATTCCTGAATAATATTAATAATAAAAAAAACGTGGTGCATATGCACACATTTACTGCACACCAAGCACAATAACACACGAAATAACTGTACACCAAAAAAGAGGGGAAACGGATCAATCTCACCTACTGCCTCATTATTATTGAACACCTGTCCAGTAAGTAATTTAGAATCAATGACAAACCAAACCATTTTCCAAATGTATTTATTTATTTTTATCATTTCTTAGATGGAATTACTCAGACAGATAATTTTTAAATATGGTACACAAAGAACAAATACATGAAACACAGTTGGACTGCAGGCCATTTGAGGAACTGTCCCAACACACGTTAAGAAGTGTTATTATACACATGAAAGGTGCGTCACATCTGCAGGGCTTCATTTAGCTGTGCAACAACCTCTGTGGCCAGCAGATGTCGTCCAAGAGCACTGAATGAACCTTCGAGTAGCGATGTTTGACACAATGGTTCAAAAAGGTTCAGAGCTTCAGAAAGCCTCGTTTTGCCATCACTAGATTACACTGAAATATGTTGTTATCCAGATAAATCAAGCTACACAGATTATACACGTAACAGAAAGCAAAACACCACTATGCTCGGAAACAGGAAGTGATACAATACTGCAGTGAGAAGTGACACCAAGGGATATCCCTTTTTATCCTCTCTGGCTAGAAGCTGTGAATTATTGATCATTGCTGATCATAACTTTCTAATTTACTGTTGTGATGAAGTTCAGTCATATACAGTCTGTATTACTGGAGTCGTCATGTTGACAGTAATCAGCTTGTGTGTGAAAAAATACCTCCTAATTCTGAATTTGACGTCAGCTGTATGTTTGAATAAAGTTTTCCAGAACCTGTATCGGCTCTTATTGAACTCCATCTTTGAGGTGAGGAGGCCGGCCGCTGCAGCTTCAAGACAAATGTTTTCCGTCAAGCTGGATTAGAATTTTCCTGAAATTGTGAACCAGAGGCGATGGTATCCAAAAACTCTTTCCATCACCTCTGAAACCCCCAGGCCTTTCTGCTTCATCATGTCACTTATTAATTGATATTTAATTTAACAGGTTTACTGCAGGAACACATCAAACGGATAACAGACTCCGGAATGAGCTCATCAATCAAGATCATTTTAACATGTTCAAAGACATATGAAGCTCCATTAATCACATAGTAATGATTATCTCAGTTTATAAAATGAACAGAAAAATGCTGACACATTAATATCACTGGTACTCACATCACTCTGACACTATTTTTGCAGTGTTCTGGTTAAAGAGCTCCAGCAGCTGTTCGGATAGCCACGCCCTGTTTGACCCTGCTCTCTCTGACTTCAGAGGTCTCTGCTGAGGTCCAGGTCATCTCTACAGGTGAGCACCACCACAACCTGCTGCTGTTGCTCCAAATCTCCTGAATGCTTTTTAATATTATTTCATCATCTGCTGTGAATCTGTTTGCATGGATCTTAACCATGAGCAGATGAGGACCAGGAGCAGATAATGGCCTGCACTTCTGAAACAGACCTGCAGGATCATCTACAGCCAGTGCTGGACCTTCAGACTCTGCTGATCTCCTCAGACTCAGTGGTGCTCCTGCAGCAGGAAGCTCTTCCCCTATAACATGGTGTTTCCTGCTGAACTTCAGTTTTCCCAGCAAGCACTGTTCTGACTCAGGTTCTTCTGTTGAAGAACATCACAGATGTTCCTGATGTCTGATCTCACTAAATAACTTTGAGTCTGGTATTAAGGCCTCTGATTTTAATCCTATAAGGACATAACACCTTGAAGCACCACCGCGAGCAGCTACAGACCACCTCTGACCTTTGAGGTCAGAGGAAAAGTTCCACACAGCATTGGGGCAGTGTGTGAAGTGTAACAGTTAATGTGATGCTGCTGCATAATCACACACACACACACACACACACACACACACACACACACACACACACACAGGTGAGACACACCTGTGCAGGTTGGACTGGTGAGACTTCACTGTAAAACTTCCAGAGTTGAATCAGCTGCTGACTTAAAGGCGTCTCCACCTGCTTCTGAGCTGTGATGAAGATGAAGCTGAGCCTCTGCACGCTGGCATGTCCATTCTGGATGAAGATCAGATTGATGATGTGAGAAGCTCGTCAGAGGAACAGTGACGGGGCCACGCTGGACATTTTTAAACATCTGACATCAAAGAAAATAAAGTCTGAAGGTGCGTTTAAATCAAGTCACAGCCACTAAGATTTGTCTGGTTTAAAGTCGAGGCCGAGGTTCCCGCTGTTATCACACATATTTAATGAGTCGTCCTCTCGTCTCTCGAACACTGTCATGATGTTTGCTCATTAGAAAAGTTAAGAAAGCAGAAACGGAGACAGCCAGAGTTTATTCTGTAGTCAGCATCAGGAGGAAATAAAGCGGGCTTTACAGTGAAGAATGATTCACCCACAGTGAACTCACAGACCCTCAGAGTCCTTCACAGATCCTCACAGACCTTCAGAGACCCTGAGGCCTCTACACACACACAGTTTACATTAATATGACCTTACATGACTCAATAATAAGATGTAATCTTAAAATAGAAACTTCTTGGTGTGGAGGGTGGAGTTAGAGTAAAATATGACCTAAATGGAAACAATGAAAAAAGGCTGAGTTATGCTGTTTGTACCGTCCTCTGAGAACCTGGAACACTGGGGCTGCACCGTCCACATGAATACGAGTCACTGGATCAGCTGAACCTCGCTCAGCTGTGGGTCAAAGGTCACCCTGATTTTGAGGCTTCAGGGCAGAAAACAGAAAGGAGAGACAGAGGAGGTGGTGCTCACACCGACACACACAGGGTGGATTTAACACTCTGTGTTTAAGAGTGCAGCTGCAGCTTGATGACGTCACACATGCGGAACAAGCTCACACAAGTCAGACAGGTAAACAGGCAGCCAGGTGAGCCGCAGTATCTCAGGTCCTGACCCCAAGGAGTTGACCGACACCGAGGTAAAAACAGCTCCCACAGTTTGTGTGTTTGTGTGTTTGCATTGAGTCTGAACGTGGGAAGTGCAGCTTCTTGTGAGCGGATCACTCAGAGATTCAAGGAAAACTTTATGTGTTTCACCCTGACTGACAGAGATTTATGATAACCAGCTCAGATTAACCAGCTCAGATTAACCAGCTCAGATTAATGAGCACAGACTCGTGTTTAATGCAGACATTTCATCGGTTCATCCCTGAAGAATTTTCTGCTCCGTCTCCGTGTTCCTGCTGGAATCTTATCAGCTTTCCGTGTTTCTTCCTGTCTGTGGTCTGAAGATTTCCTGCAACAGTTTGTTCAGAATCAAACTCTTTTTTTTTAAAATCAGGCTGATTTTCCTGTTTTCTGATTTATGAAATTGCTTCCATAAATATTCAGTTTCAGCAGCTGAAGCATTGTGACAGATCTAAACTTCAGGAACGAACAGTGATCATTTACAGCCGTTTGTGTGACTGTTTTGATTAAACTTGTGTGTTTGTGGAGTCTGTGCTGAGAGCTGCTCTCAGTTCCGCCTCACTGTAACTAAACCTGAACTAACTGATCCTGAACCAGCCTGAGGAAACTCCCACCCTGACACCTGTTTCTCCTTCTTACTGTTCATAACAGCCCACTGATGCTCACAGAGGAGCAGCGTTACAATAGATCACAGATTTAAACTAATCACTAACAGCGATGAGTCATTATGAATGAAAGATTCAACTATGACTCCATCTTCACATTAATAATCGTCTCCATCGAAGAGCTGAGTGTTACAGAGTGTCACAAAGATCAGCTCGATGCTATGAGACAGCCGACACTCTAATGGCCTCTTCCTCTCCTCCAGATGACGTCTCCTCCTCCTCCCATCCCGAAGCCTCGACGCTGCTACCGGGACAGTCGAAGCTCCACCTACTCTCTGGAAAGGTGAGTTCACCTTTAAATCTATGAAACCACTTCAGTCTAATTTGATTTATTTCATCGTTCACTGAAGTCAAGAGACATGAAAACAGAAACCGAGCATCCACAATGAGGGATTATGTTAGAGAGCACAGCATGCAGTAGGGGGAGCACTGAGCAGTACTGCTAATCTCACTATCGGGCTGATACTAGAACCAGTGATACTGTCCCTATGTGGGTGGATCCACTCCTAGCAGGGGCACGGTGGAGTGGAGCCTCTCTGGGAGCCTTTCAGTGGGTGACTGACCTCCACCTGATGACTGTGTGCAGTGATTGGTTAGTTTGTATGGCCTCTGAGAGTGTGCAGAGTTTAGTTTTATCACACAGACTCACACAGCAGGCAGCCTGTGGGCGCTGAAAGTCACGCCCTCTCTGCAGAGCTGCATCAGGACACAGTCCAGCCAGGATTACATGAACCTCAGCCAGCAGCACTTTTACAAAGTCTTCATTCTGGATTTAGTGGCAACTCAAACAGATTTCCACCAGGAATCCAAGGGCTGATGACGATTACGTTACAAACAGACGACGCACACTGAACACAAAAACAGAGAACTGTGTACTCTCAGGAGAACTGAAATGAACGTCATTCATGAAAAAGATGGGATAATTCTTTTTTAATACCAGCTGTGACGATGTTCATGGAGTTTGGATCAGACTGGCCCACCTTATACAGAAGAGGCTACATTCAGACATACGCTGTGATTATTGTTGTGAGATATTGACAACACCCCCCCCCCACACACACACACACACATGCTTTAAACAAAGGATGTTACAGATCATATCTTTAACCTTTCACCAGCAGAAACTGATTCGTTATGTTTGTGTTTCAGAGCTGATGAAAATCTGCAGCCAGTTTTGTCTAATGGAGCTCACCAGAGTCAGAGTACAGGTACACACTCACACACTCACACACACTCACACACACACACACTCACATCAGCAGAGCATTTTTTAATTGGTCTTCCTGTCCACCAATCAGTCGTTCAGGTGTTTATGATGTAAGCATGAACAGAATCAGGACAACCCTGGAAATAAAATCATCACATGTTCATGAACTTAAATAATATACATGAAATAGTGTAAAACGCGTGTGGCGTCCATGCTGGGGGAGCGCTCCTCCTGTTCCTATTCTGTTGCAGGAGCTCCGCCCATCAGCTCATTACCTAACATAGCTTCATTTACACCAAACTACACAACAAAGCTGCTTCTGTATGGACTCTAAGGAGGAGACCCCCAACCATCCAGGGTACAGGACTACACACAGAGAATGGTGGGAGTGGGGCACAGGGGTAAAAGTGGGGGTGGGTCAGGTCCTCCACCTATTCAGGATGACATCATTAACCTTCCTCAGGTGGGTTAGGGGTTAGGGTTAGGCCGCTCATTCCTAAGGTGTAGCCTAACCCTAACCCCTTCAGCTCCAATAAAGACACACAGCAAACATGCTGATGCATAACAGGAAGCTCCCAAAGGAAAGAAAACAGGAAGTTTCAATGAAAACAAGACAAATAAACAACCCAAAAACAAGGACTAACTTCCTGCTAACAATCACATTCTCTTACTTGATCGAAGAGGCCAGACTGCAGACCTCACTGAGGCTGATCATTGATCAGTGATCATTAAATGTTACACAGGTTCGATCCTGCCTGTCAGCTGCTGCCATGTTTCTACTGCAAGCTGCTGAACCGGTTTGTTTGCAGGGTGGAAACTCCTCCTGCTGTTTGTTCTCACAGAAAACTGATGATTATCTCAAACCAGTTTGTCCTCCTGCTGGTAATCATCTCTGTGATGATCACGTCATGTCATGTGCTGCTGCCTCACTGCAAACACACACCTTACCTGAAAAACTCACAAAGTGAACCTGTTTGTCCTCTTTTCACTGACCCACACGGCTCTGCTCACAAAGCTTTTATTATGAAAGAGTCTCTCGGTGAACATTACAAGACTCTTACTGTGAAAGATTATTGGTAGGAACTTTATTCTGATATTCCAAAGGATTATTACATTACTTTTATTTTGAAATTCACAGATAGCACAGCAGGCTCAGTTATGTTACAGGTATATTATTGTGAAAATGTCTGTAATATTTTAGACCTTTTATTATGATATTCTTACTGTGAAAGTCTGAATGAAAGTATGGGACTCTTTTTGTGAAAGCTTCTGTGGTGTCACATGACTTTTATTCTGAAAGTGCCAATTATCTTTACTGAACTCTCATTGTGAAAGTGTGACAGGGTCAGTAATTTTACATGACTTTTATGTTGAAAGTCTATTACGGGGCTTTTATTGTGAAACTCTCACAGTAGACTAGATCTCTACAGGTCAGGACTCTTAATGTGAAAGTCTCTGAGCTCTTTATTGTGAAATGATGATGATGATGTCACTGTGTCCTCCTCAGATGAAGACGCTCACAGTGCGTTGAGTCCTAGCCTCACCTTCCCAACTTTGGCCGGAGTGACTGGTGTCATCGCCACCAACATCCCATCACTGGCAGGAATTGCTGCTACCATCGAAGGCTCTGCCCCCCCTCCACCCCACTCCTTAGACAGCATGGCTAATAGCCTTACCACCCACATTCCTGACTTATCAGAAGCTGCTAGCACTGTGGCTAACTCTGCTTCCTCCAATTCATCGCCACCAGCAGTTAAGACAAGTACTGCTGCATTAAACCCCACCCCCTTCACCACAACTGCACCTGCTGCTAGCTTGGGCAGCATTCTTAACTCACTGGCTAACATTCCCAGTTTCACAGAGATTGTTAGTGGTGTGGGTAACCTCATTGAGAGCTCCTCTCCATCAGCCCCATCGCTCCCAAAGAGTAAACCCCACCCACCCTCGCTAACAGGATTCGGAACTGGAGATGCTCACACAGGTGCAGGTGCAAAAATTGAAGTTTGTATTTGTAATGTTTATACAAATGCCAGGAGGGTAAAATCCGAAGTTAGAGAACAGCCTAATTTCCCAGATGGTACAGAAGATGGTCAGGAGTTCAGGTACAGGTAATCACCTGAGGTGGTGCACAGGTAACAGGTGAACTGCCCAGGTCAACAGGAGATTAAATATTCTGTAATCGTCAGAGAATTCAGACCTTTTGGAGGACATAGAAACTTTCTAAAACCTATTCTGTGTTCTACTGAACATGTGTCCAGATGTTGGAGCACTGTCACAGCTGGTGACATCAGCTTTAGACCCGACTGCTGGAGTTGTGCTGCCACCTGTAGAGGGCACTGCAGGGGCCACAGATGAAGGTACTGTGTGTGTCTCTTCTGCTGGTCTTCCTCCCACTGTCCCCTGTCTAAATAAAGTTGCATGGTTCTGGTTCCAGTTTTATCTCCGGCTCCTCAAAGCGCTTCAGAAAACCCTTCTGACACCACGCTGGCCTGCTGGACAACCCAAGAGGAAGTTGACAGTGATTCATCCAATGAGGGGGAAGATCCAGGTGTTAGCCCCACCCCTTCCACAGCTGAAGAAGATCCTACTTCTGCCCTGATGACCAATGACGATAAGTGTGTATAGTAACAAAAAAGTGTGTTTAGAATAGAATAGAATAGAACTTTATTGTCATTATACATACACTGAAATTAATCATTAAAAAAATACAATAAAATTCCGTTCAGACAACCATCCAAGAGGAGGACAGACAAGACTAACATAGGTGAGATGGGCGTCTGCAGCCACTGCCCCCTTAGGGTGCTGCCGCTAGTACAATCAAGCCCTAAAAAAATTCAATTCAATTAAATTCAATTTTATTTATATAGCGCCAAATCACAACAAACAGTCACCTCAAGGCGCTTTGTATTTTGGGTAAAGACCCACAAGGAAACATACACAGTAGGGTAATTAGGTTAAACAAAATTCATCTGGTACTGTGCTCATCTTGAGTACTGTATCAGGGTCCAAAAAAAACCACCCACCTTAAGCAAAGCATATATGCACATTTTAAGCCGGGATAGCAATATGGTTGGGTAGGGAGAGGGGGGGGTGCAGACAGAGATGAGAGGGTCAGGGCATTATGAAGCCAGATGCCAGCTCCTAGCCAAAACAGTTCGATGATAGTGATTTATATTCGTCAGTGGCCATGGTATGCCAGATCCAGCTCACACAAATCACAGAGAGGGCTGTGGGGAAGAGCATCTGTCACACAGTGTCCCGGAGAGATATGATTACCAGCCTCAAGGCCAGCTAGGGAGCTGAAATCCTGATAATACAGATGTTGTTTTGGAACAAGCTGCTTGTTACTTTTCCAACAGCCTTCAGTTTCACCGGGGAACCCATTCAGTAAATCCAATAATCCAAATTCATTTAGTTACCATCGTCACCGTGCAGAACCAGACCTTATCTACAGATCTAATCGCTTTTGCCTGTGAGCACGTTCTCAGCTGAACTATGCATCCAGCTTGCAGCTCAGGTCCAACAGGCTTTGAGTCTGAGTCTGTACGGCTCTGCACAGCCCATTGATCTGGTTGTCCAGTCTCGGCATATGTCGAACTGCTGCCCAGATTTTCTTAATTTCCCAGTAAATCAGGAATCCTCCAAGCCCAGACAGAAGAGATCCCGTTACCAAAACGCCGAATATGTATACGTCTTTCACATCCTCCACTGCCAGCGCTGAGAGACACACAGGTCTCCACGAGGTCCACGAGTCTAGGACGTAACCGACGGGGTCTGTTCCACTCGGACACACAGGCTCCCTTTTCCCCGATCTCATAGTGGAGAAAATTCGATCAATGGTGTTGAGGGCCCAGTTTGCCAGATCCATGTTGCTTCTTAATCTTGTTCTTATTCAGTCACTGTGAAAGAGAGGTACTTACAGCAAGCAGCAAGCAGAAGAGATGGGGGGGGGGCAGGAAAGCAGGAGCGAGATAGAATGCGACTATTTCTGTCAGAGAGCAAGAGGGAAGAGTTTAGTTACAACAACAACAAAAAAAAACATCCTTCTGATGTGGCATTGTTGTTTTTGTTCTGCAGAATTTCGTCTATTAATTCAGGTCGTCTCAAACCCACTCGGCTGGCCCCGCCCCCACCCAGTGCAGTGGGCCGATCAGGAAAATCGATAAGACAGAAGACACCAAGGTAAACACAAGTACACACAACTCCTGAAACGATAACGACCTGCAAAGTGTTGAAGTGCATCTGTCCTGCAGGGCGGCCACCATCCGAGTATCGAGGAAGAAGGGTGCCACTGGGAGACCAGCTCCTCAGAGCACCGTTGTCCGGGCCACCTGGCTGGACGTCTGGAAGGGCTTCAGGTAACATCACCATCATCACCAGTTTTACGTTTCAAAAGGTGCTGCTCTACATTCACTTCTCAAAAGCAGAGTTGATGTCAAACCGTTGGGCATGAAGGGACCTAAAGGAGGACAACAAAGACCTGGCTCTTTTTGTGGACCAGGTTCTTGAGTGGTCCGTGGTATGTTAGATTAGATTAGATAAAACTTTATTAATCCCTTTAGGAAGATTCCTTCTGGGAAATTAAAGTTCCAGTAGCAGCTTTACAGGTAAAAAAAAAAATCAGCAGAAATCACAATAAACAAACATATGGAAAAATAAATAAATAATAAAACAGGCAGATTTTTCTTCATGTTGCGTTGTGGTCAGGCTCAGGCAGTCCTCTTCTCTGCCACTGTCACCAGAGAGTCCAGTTTCATGCCGACCACAGAGCCGGCCCACCTGATTCAATTCAATTTTATTTATATAGCGCCAAATAACAACAAACAGTCGCCTCAAGGCGCTTTGTATTGTGGGTAAAGACCCTACAATAATACAGAGAAAACCCAACAGTCAAAACAACCCCCTATGAGCAAGCACTTGGCGACAGTGGGAAGGAAAAACTCCCTTTGAACAGGAAGAAACCTCCAGCAGAACCAGGCTCAGGGAGGGGCAGTCATCTGCTGTGACAGGAGAGGGACAGGACAAAAGACATGCTGTGGAAGAGAGCCAGAGATTATTAATAATTAGTGATTAAATGCAGAGTGGGGTGTAAACAAAGTAAATAAGGTGAATGAAAAGAAACAGTGGATTATGGGAACCCCCCAGCAGCCTAGGCCTAACTAAGCAGCATAACTAAGGGAGGGTTCAGGGTCACCTGATCCAGCCCTAACTATAAGCTTGATCAAAAAGGAAAGTTTTAAGCCTAATCTTAAAAATAGAGAGGGTGTCTGTCTCCTGAATCCAAGCTGGGAGCTGGTTCCACAGAGGAGGGGCCTGAAAGCTGAAGGCTCTGCCTCCCATTCTACTCTGAAATATCTGAAGGGTTTTCAGGGAGCTTTTAGGACAGCCTGAAAATAATGAATTACAGTAGTCCAGCCTAGAAGTAATAAATGCATGGATTAGCTTTTCAGCATCAGACTGAGAAAGGATGTTTCTAATTTTAGAAATATTGTGGAAATGTAAAAAAGCTGTCCTACATATTTGCTTAATATATGCATTGAAGGACATATCCTGGTCAAAATTGACTCCAAGATTTCTCACAGTGTTACTGGAGGTCAAAGTAATACCATCCAGAGCCAACGAGGCAGGGGTCCACTCTCATCCTGCTCAGTTTGTTCTGAAGCACAAGGGGCTGTATGGTGTTAAAGGCATTTGAGAAATCCAGAAGGAGCATCCTCACTGTGCCATTTCCCTTATCCAGATGAGAGTGTGCTCAGTACAGCAGGTAGAGGATGGCATTCTCCACACCAAAACCTGCCTGGTATGTGAGTTGCAGATGGTCCTGGGCGTGTTGCACCTGGGGTCTGAGGAGGCTTAGGAAGAGCTGCTCCAATGTCTTCATTAGATGTAAGGTGAGTGCCACCAGTTGGAAGTCATTCAGCTCACTACGTCAGTCCTTCTTTGGTACTGGAACAATGCAGGATGTCTTCCAGAGGGTGGGCACTCTCCGCAGTTACAGGCTGAGGTTGAAGATGCATTGCAGTGGTTCACCCAGTTCAGCAGAGCAGGTCTTCAGCAGTCGGGGATGTTTATAAAGCATAGAGATGTTTATGAAGCACTATATCAGCATATGAAGACCTTCAGAAAGTTTCTTCTTCATTTCCAAATCTTCAGGCCTAATCTGTCTCGAGACAAAACCACCTTAGACCCTCATCTTTCTACTGATATGAGCACTGAACCAGGCTAATCTGGCTGTGGGTTCATACACAAGACCCAGAACTGATCCCTGAGGTACACCAAATCAAGACAACAGCTTCCTTATCATGGCAGGCAGGTGACTGATTACCTGACAGCTGGACACGTGCATGATGGAACACGTTTTCTGTCTTTAACAGATATAATGTTTTATGGGCGACGTTGGACGGACAGCTGATGTCTCTGTGGAAAAAACGCACAGTAAGCCGTGTTTATACACCGTGTTTACCTGTCTCCTCATGCATATCAGTCTCATTGTGTTCATCTGTCTCTCTGCTCTCAGCTGACTGCCTTTGCTTTGTTCTTCAGGACCGGTTCAGTGAGGTGTTGTTTCACGTCTCCAGCATCACCAACATGAAGAAACAGGACAACTGCAGATTTTCTGTGTACTTCAGGAAGAAGCATTATGACTTCATGGCTCATAATGATGGTAAGAATAATCAGCTCTTCTGGTTTATAGTGGTTTCTACTGGATTCTACTGAATGAACACAGAACGTACAGAGGGGAGTTCCACCCTTGAGTCATTTGTGATTGTGATGGAGCAGTGATGAACTCTCCAAGAATGTGTCAGACTCGTGACAGAGGGACAAACTAGTGACAACATGAAAGGCCTCACAGGGTCAAAACACCTTGTCAGCAGACTCCAACATATACCTGAACAGCCTTCATAACAAGTTCTTCTAATGTGACAGGTTAAGAAAAATGGGGTGGGGATAGGTTTCATCAGGGTTCATCAGGGCTCATCAGGGACAAACTTTGGAATGAAGCTGAAATAGTTCCAGTCCACTTTTTCGTGCGAGTTCACACTTGTTTGAATCTTCTTGGTTTATGAATTGACCTCTAGTATTTCTAAGTATTTCTAACTAAATTATTTTTGTAAACACGGTATCTGTGTCTTTACTCTGCTGCATTTTATTGAATTCTATCACAGTTCTTCAAAACTGAATCAGGGTGTGATGGGTCCAGATGTAACTGACTCTGGTTTGTCAGGTTTGACTCTGATCTGATGGACTGATCCAGCACCTGAAATCAGGCTCTTTAAAGCAGTCAGGTAGATCCTGCAGACACTGGAGCCAGCATGCAGTCGGTGCAGGGACTCGAGCTCAGTTAAATCTGATCTTGTTCCAGTGAAATCCCTGGTGTCTGCTTTTTGTAAGCACAAGAGATTTTGGCAGAATTTAAAACAGAGACCTGAGATTTCAACTTCTCTCACTGCAGGGTCTGATGTTTTTCTTCTACTTGGTTTTTGTTTGTCCTTCAGAGGTTCAGGATGGTTGGGTCACTTCTCTTCTGGCAACTCGAGGCCATCCAAGCCCCACCCCCCCAGAAGTCCATGGACAAATCGCCATTAAGGACATGCGGGGCCGTGCCTATGCAGCAGTCTGGGGTCACGACCTCTGGATTTACCCCAACAAAGAGGGCTTCCAGTTAGGCGTCGCCTCCTTTTCCGTCCCTCTGAACGTGGCCTCGGTCAAATCTACAGGGAAACACTCATTTAGCCTCATCACTCCATACAGGACTTTCAAGTAAGCCCTGTCTGTGTGTCAGTCTGCCTACCTGTCTACTGTTTTGTGGTAAACTCATATCCTCTTTTCCTCTCTGTAACCCCACCTCCTGCCTACAGCCTGTCTGTGGATTCATCGAAGGATCTCTCCACCTGGTTAGACAGCCTATCATCAACTATCCAGAGTGCTCTGTCCTGCAGTCAGGTGGCACTGCGTCTCTGGGAAAACCCCTACAACAAGGTGTGTGGTGACTGCAGCGCAGCCAATCCAGAGTGGGCGTCAGTCAACCTGCTGCTCGTCATATGTCAGCGCTGTGCAGGTATGGCAGCCCACCTGGTACAGGTGGAAAGATTAGTCCAGATGGTTGTTTAAGAGCAGAAGTGGAACAGTGACAGTCCAAATAGTGCAAACTGAAAGCTGAATTCAGATGATCATTGGTCAAATACATGAAGTACCAAAGCAGTGTTACCTAGCAGTCACACCAGAACGTGAGCATGAAAAAAATGAAAGGCAAAATATAAAAATACCAAGAAAAATATGACAGAACAGATTTGAATCCACCAAAACAAGAGCGTTTGGTGGGCACTGATTCATGTCCAAGAGACAGGAAGGTTTTTTCCAGACTGGTTCAGGAAAACCTTTCACATTCATTTTAAAAGATCAGAGTTGGTGAGAAAATCAGCCTGAATAAAATATAACAAGGTGCAGACAATATTTCAGTACATCTATTTAAGCCCCCCAAAGAGAAACCCTTAAAACACTCTTCCAGGATTGCAGTGATATCACAGAGGAGGAGTAAACGCTAACCACCAGAGCAGAAACAGCTCTGAGGTAAAAGTTACAGATCAGAGGGCGAGTCTTCGCAGTCCTTTATTTTATTTTGCAAGACGTCACAGTTTTTTTTTCTCTTCAGCTCCTCAGTGGAGATGGACGCAGTTTTCTTCTCCCCCCAGCCCTTCCTTTTTTACCTGCTTTGCTGCTTGGAGCCTCTCTTCACAAAGCTTCCGAACTAGAAATTATAATTATGGATCTGGTCAGCTGGTTTCTCAGCGCCATTATTTTGATCAAATTTTCACCATGGGGAGATTGGGGAAAGGAGAACCCTATTCCCTCTTATCCAATTAAAATTCCCAGCTGGCAACGTTATGGATTCCTGTGTGGGTGGAAGATGACGTGCCTGGCTGTACTGTCGATATAGGTCATACACATTCGGCTTACTGACACTAGGATTTCTCTGAATTGGACCTGGAGACACCTGGCTTGCCGTTACAATTCAGGAAGTCTGGGCAGCTGTTGGGCCGTGGTAAGGCTGCTTATGACGGGTTATGCAGAAAGGTACAGACTCAAACTCAGACTCAGTATACCTGGAGCTGATTGGAGGGATTAGATCTTGGAGAGGTATCTGTTCTGCACAGTGAAGGATTGAACAAGAGGATTCGGATGATTGGATTGGATTTTTTCACCACTGAGAGGTCCCAGAAAGACTAAAGGCTGTCAACAGATTAATCAGTACAGCCTGTTCCAGAACAAGTCGTAGAATCAGGAATTTGGCTCCCTGGCGGCCTTGGACTACTGCTTATCTCGGTCTTCTCCTGGATGTTCTGTAAACAGATGCTCTACCCCCCCGGTCCTGTCTTCTTCTGATCTGTGTTGGACTGATCTCCCTGACCTAGCTGCTGATGAACATTTTTTCCACCTCTTATCAGAACTGTTAGCCTGTTGGTCGCCGGGAGTGACATCGTGCATAGCTCGCCTGTGACTGCTATGGGGGACATTACGGTGCGACAAGAGGACGTACGATCAGTCACGGTGCTTTGCGAGCGATGGCTTGAGCTGCCCAGTGAGGAGGATCGGGAAACGGTGAAGCGCGTGGTCCAAAAACTAGTGACGGTGCAGCCGGAATTTTTGGACAGCCTGCCTGACTCCATTCGGGACTTTGTTAGAAACAGGGTCCTCCTTGGTTCCCTGTCTTCCATGGCTGGGACTATGATGACGGAGCCCACTTCACGGGTGAGAGCAGCCAAGGATAGGCTATCTCCGGCACCCGTCCCCGCTCCTTGGGTGAGGAGCATTTTGCCCCCAGCTTCAGCGTCTCCAGCTTCGCCCCCAGCTCCCTCTGGCCCCCGTGCAGTCCCCTCTGCAGCCCCAGCTCCCTCTGGCCCCCCTGCAGTCCCCTCTGCAGCCCCAGCTACCTCTGGCCCCCCTGCAGTCCCCTCTGCAGCCCCAGCTACCTCGGGTACCACTGCAGCCCCAGCTCCCTTGGGTCCCCCTGCAGCCCCAGCCCCAGTTCCCTCTACACCCTCAGCTTTGCTCCCCTCAGCCCTGGTCTCTGCTCCCTCATCTTTAGCTCCTTCGGTCCCCTCGGTTTCACTCCCTTTGGTCCCTTTAGGCCCCTCGGTTCCCTCTCCAGCTTTGGTCCCCTCACCTTCACTCCCTTTGGTCCCCTCTCCAGCTTCGGTCCCCTCTCCAGCTACGGTCCCCTTAGCTTCAGGCCCCTCGGTCCCCTCTCCAGCTTCGGTCCCCTCAGCTTCAGGCCCCTCGGTCCCCTCTTCAGCTTCGTTCCCCTTTAGCGTCAGGCCCCTCGGTCCCCTCTCCAGCTTCGGTCCCCTCAGCTTCAGACCCCTCGGTCCCCTCAGCTTCAGTCCGCTCGGTCCCCTCTCCCGCTTCGGTCCCCTCAGCTTCGGTCCCCTCAGTCCCCTCTCCAGCTTCAGTCCCCTCAGCTTCAGTCCCCTCGGTGCCCTCACTAGCTTTGGTCCCCTCAGCTTCAGTCCCCTCAGGTCCCCCTGTAGTTCCTTCTGTCCTTTCGGCTCCCTCTGCTTCAGCTCCCTCATCTTTAGCTCCTTCGGTCCCCTCGGTTTCACTCCCTTTGGTCCCTTTAGGCCCCTCAGTTCCCTCAGCTTCAGTCCCCTCAGTTCCCCCAGCTCCAGCTTCAGTTCCCCCAGCTCCCTCGGCTCCCTCAGCTTCAGCTTCGGTCCCCTCGGCTCCTTCGGGTCCCCCTGTAGTTCCTTCCGTCCCCTCGGCTTTAGCTTCGGGTCCCCCTGTAGCTCCCTCGGGTCCCTCGGGTCCCCCTGTAGTCCCCTCTGGTCCCTCAGCCCCGGTCTGTCGGGTTCCCTCAGCTGTAGCGTTGGTTCCTCCTCGGGCCCCTCCTCGACTCCCTCCTCAGGCCCCTCAATGACTCCCTCCTCGGGCCCCTCCACGACTCCCTCCTTGGGCCCCTCGGCCACTGCTGAGTCCCCCTGCTGGAACTGGCCTTAAGACCGCCCACGCTGCAGCCCCAGGCGTTGGAAGAGCCTGGTGGTTGCCGTGTTTTGGGGCACAGCCCTCTCGTGTTCGGGAACCTTCGCTCCTTGGGTGGTCCGTTCGAGTTCCCTCTTCCGGCTCGCCTTCGTCCTCGCCGCCGCCGCTGGGTGCGCGGTCGGCCTCCGGCACGCCTTTGTCCTTGCTTTTTTAGTTTTACTTCCCTTGTCGTTAGGTTCATTTGGTTCACCTGTCATCCCCTAGTGTTTTCACTTGCCCTAATTCCCTTGTGTGTATTTAAGTCCTTAGTTTTCCTCTGTTCTTTGTTTGGGTCCTCATCTTTCCATCCTTATTGATGGCCGCTGTGTGTTTGGTTTTCAAGTTTTTGAGTCTTCAAGTATTCAAGTTTTCAAGGTTGCAAGTTTAGTTTTGTGTAGCTGGCCCTGCCCAGCATCTGGCCTTTTGTTATTCTGTAAATAAAGTGTCAAACACCATCCGCTCTTGCCTGCGTTCTGCTCTGAGGTCCTCCCTGCCGCACCTAGCCGTGACAACACCTGGTCTCCCCGTTTGTTTTGTGGTTTGTATTCTTCTTGGATGGGTGTTTTGGAACATACTTTTCATTGTATACTTGTATACAATGATAATAAAGTTGAATCTAATCTAATCTAATTTATCTGATGCTGAATAAATGAAATGAGACTAGTCCCAGTTCACCACTGACAATAAAGCATCTGCAGTCTGAAGGAAACACACCTGTCAATAAAACACTTTTGCTGATAACACACCTGCAAACTGTTGACTGCAATAAAATGAAACACCATTAAACCAAGAAATACACATAATTTCCAGGTAAACCAAAACTCCTGTGAAGCAGAAACAAGGAATGCTAACAGCGCTAATAAACCCACTGGTCTGAATGCAGAATGCTAAAAATGCTAACAAACCCACTGGTGTGACTGCACAATGCAAATGATGCTAACAACGCTCACAAACCCACTGGTGCGAATGTGGAATGCTAACAATGCTAATAAACCCACTGGTTTGAATTCAGAATGCTCACAGTGTGTGTTCTCAGGTCACCATCGTTCTTTGGGCAGCAACCTGTCGAAGGTGCGCAGTCTAAGGATGGACAACAAAATCTGGACTGAACCACTCATACAGGTGAGGGGGTTGGGACTGAACTACTCATAAATAATGAACACCCTGTTATACAAGCACAGACTCCAGTTAGCTGAGGTGAAGCCTAGCAGACAGCTAGCAGCTGCAACTGCCTGTGTCGCCATCCACCAAAGAGGCCACGCCCCTAATAATGCAAACTTTAATCCAGTTTAAACAGGTGAGTTACAGAAACATTCTCCCCCTGTAGAGTTGTTATGAAGGGGGAAATTATCCACAGACACCAAAGCAGTTTCTGTATCAGGCTGTAAACATGTTTACTTCTGCTGGAAAGTTTAACCTGGGAGTCTATAGCCACGTTTCCATACGGAATAACTCGGTGCGGGTCGACTCAGTCAACACAACTTGGTACAGTCATGTTTCCATTGCAACTGAGGACCACCACTGTGTGGGTGGAGTCGATATAGCAGCACGGGCAGTCATCTCAACGTAACTCATATGCAACTCTAAAACACAACACAACAATGGAGGCAAGCTAACAGCTAATGCCAGTTTAATATCATCATCATGCATAAGCCCCTGTACAATGTTTTAATGGATGAAGGTTATCATTAAGTATAACCCTATACCTCCAAGCTTGTCATAATCGACTCAGTGTACTTCAAAAGTGCTGCCATTAGCGGACTTACGGCAACAATTACCGTAATAACACCACAGTAATCCCCTATGTTGTTGTGAAGTGCAGTTTCTCAGGTTTCAGAAACTGCTTGAATTTTTCCGATAGGACAAACGGTCCCGTTATCACGGTAATTCAAAGTTCCTTTGATCAGCCCTCAGGCTCTGTGCTAACAGCTGTTCAGCTTGTAGGGGCAGGTAACGGTGCTTCAGCGGCGATCGCCCGGCAGTACAGGGCTGTAATATGTATGCTGTGTGGCTCTTCATGTTGTAAAACTACCGCTGCAGACTGTTGGTCTGGGCCTTCAGCCGGTGCTTTGGGCCTCCAGTTTGTGCTGTCAGGTTTTAAAAATGGCACGCTGATTCTGGTGAAGGAGTCGCTCTCATGACTCCACTAGTGTCGTTCCGTATGGAAACGCAGCTTAAGGGGACTGACTCACTGTGGTGCCTCTGCTGGACACCAGAAGAACTGCAGCTCACTTTGACTTTTACCTTCAATGTTCTGCCAGCTGTTTGTTACCTATGGTAACCAGCTGGCAAATCAGGTGTGGGCTCCAGCGGTGCCAGCGGTGGAGCAGCTCCGCCCGGAGTCAACAGATGAGGAGAGGTCAAAGTTCATCAAGGATAAATACAGCAGGGGGCGCTACAGAAGGGCCCATGCACTGGCCTCTTTTCCATCCATGATGGAGCAGGTCTGAATTTCATATTATCCTAAATCTGTTCAGTCACCTCAAACAGTCACACCCACACCTTAAACTGATGTCAGTGCTTGTGTGTCTGTGTGTGTGTGTTTCAGAGGCTGTATCAGGTGGTGTGCACTGACGATGTTGAGGAAACGATGTCTCTGATCTGCTCCGGGGCAAAGGTCACTTTTACTCTTTGTTCTCTGTTTATGAGGCTCGTTTAGCTCCTCAAAGATTTATGACACAAACAGCGTCTTTCATCTGAGGCTTTCACCTGTGCAGGTGTCTTCTTCAGACCCACAGACCCCCTCCCTCATCCTGCTGGCAGAGCGAGCCAATCAGGCTCTGCAGACCGAGCTGCTCCGAGTCAATGAGTACACAGGTAACACACACACACACACACACACACACACACACAAACACACACACACACACACACACACGTAAAAATAAAGGCTGCTGTAAGCTCACCTGTCTGTATGTTTTCTGTGCTCAGAGGTCCCACCTCACCAGCCCCAGTCAGCCAGAAAGAGACTTAACCCTGCCCCCTCAGGTATGGACTTTAAATGAAGTCATGTAGACTCACAGAGATTAAAACACTGCACATGAAATCACTATGATGAGAGGCCTGAAACACTTTGATACACCCAAACATCAACAAACACTCACCTGTGTTACCTCTGCAGGTGAGGAGGAGGAGCTTCATGGAAAACTGGAAGATGATCGTTTTCTCTTTCTCAATGGAAAATGAATCAGCAGCCTGTGACGTGCTCGACCTGCGCGAGGTTCTGTCTGTCTTCCTCAAAGATGGGTAAACATGAAGATGCCTCTGATCCTTCAGTACTACAGTACACTGCAGTAATACTCCATTTTAGAGGTTTTTAACAGGAAAAACACCTGACTGAATAAAGAACTACCACCTATAGGCTGCATCTGAAAGGTGGAGGAAAATCATTATGATGTTTGTTTTGTTACCATAGTGACCCGCCAGTCAGGATAGAGACCATGGCCCTGTGAACTTATGTTTCACCTGAGACCTTTGACCCCTTCACATTTGTGCTTTTCATTCTTGTTGATGTCAACAAAGTAACACATTACTTGTAATCCCATTACATTTTTTGTAATACAGTAATATAATGGTCTAAGGAGAGACCTCCGTCTCTTCAGCCACCTCCTCCAGCTCATCCAGACGAACACCGAGGCATTCCCAAACCAGCTGAGAGACATAATCTCTCCAGCATGTCCTGAGTCTGCCCCAGTCCCAGTAGGACATTCCCAAACCACCTCACCTAGGAGGCACTGTGGAGTCATCCTAGTCGGATGTTTGCACCTCCTCAGATGGCTCCTTTTTACTCTGAGCCCCTCCTCCACCAGGTGTATCCATGAACTCAATCTGTTGGTCATTACCCAGAGTTCGTGACCACAGGGGAGGGTTGGAATGTAGATCGACCAGTAAATTGGCAGCTTCACTTTTATACTCAGCTCTCTCTTTACTACGACAGACGTACGACTGCAGCCACATCCCCAATCCATCTGTCAGTCTCCCGTTTTATGAACAAGACTCCAACATACTTAAACTTCTCCACCTCTGGGCACAAACTCTTCCCTGACTTGGAGTGGGCACTCCACTTTTCCAGCTGAGAACCATGGCCAGAAGAGCCACACCAACTGCAAAGAGCAGAGACGTGATACCGAGGACACCAAAGTAGAAACTACAGCACTGGGCTGCACCTACAAATTCTGTCCAATAAAGGTATGGACAGAATTCCGAGAAAGGACAGCTCCAGTCCAAGGCTCATTGGGAATAGGTCTGACGTACTGCTGGCAACGTGAACCAGTCGCTGTGGTTGTAAAAGAACCAAATCCCTCACAACAATGGATCAGTCATGCCAAATTCCCACAGTACCCCCTACAGGATTCCACAAGGGACACGGTTGAATGCCTTCTCCAAGTCTACAAAAAACACATCTAGACTGGATGGACAAACTCTCATGCACACTCAAATATCCTCAAGAGGATGAAGAGGTTGTCCAGCATTCCCTGATCAGGAAGAAAACTGCATTGTTCCTCCTGAAACAATGGTTGGAAAAATGTCGGTGTCTGGCTTAACAGCAGGAGTTCGAGAAGCCGCTGCACAGCTGCATGTCGCCATCTTTGTGCTAATTCACATATTAGCACAAAGATGACGGCGTACAGCACAGGAACGCACAATTGAGCTCAGGCCAGGAACATCCATCACTGCCCGCATCAAAGCCTCTCAAAAACAACACACTAACCTCTTTATACACAACCTGTGATGCTAACACAAAGCTAACAGCACAGTGTGACAAAAGCAGATCAACAGGCTCACAGGATCCAACATTTCAACCCATTCCTGTTCCTCTAAATTATTACCTGTTTAATCAGGTAGCAACATTACTCATTAACATTAGTAGTTACATTAATGCTTTTCTTTTTGTTAGTAATGGCCCCACACTGGTAACATCTCAAATAGAATAGAATAGAATAGAGACAGAATAGAATAGAATGCCTTTATTGTCATTATACAGGATGGACAATGAGATTGGAGATCTCATGACATGACAACTGGAGTCAAATGTATTTGATCTGATACAACTCTAACCCCACAACATTCAAGTACGCAGTGTACTGCATGGAAGAGTCTGAGTCATTACAGATAAAGCATCACTGCCTCCCCGCGTGGGTGTAAAGTGTTCACATTGAGGGAACAGGTTTTAAAAGCAGCAGCAGCTCCCTCTGCTGGACACAGCTATTCACTGCAACTTCCTACAAACTGACTCCACAGGTGAAGCAGAAAACATCAGTCGTTTCATACAGTCACCAAGGTAACTGCAAAACTAATATTCTAACTTTCTTCATCTGCTGCTCTCAGCAGCAACCGAAGATCAAACCACACATTTCCTTCGTCCTGAAAGGAAATGTGTGGTTTGATCTCCTACATTTACAAGAGTTACTAAGCTCAGGGTTTAAATCTGCCAGAGCCTGAATTAGACCAGATTAGACCAATTTAGACTGAATTAGATCAAAATAGACCACAGTAGTCTGGATGAGACCAAATTAGGCCAAAGTAGACTGAAATACACCAAAAGAGACCGAATTAAACCAAATTAGACTGTATTTGGGTTAAACCTTTGAAGCACACGTTTATTCTGATGTGTTTCAGCTGAAGTGGTGTTTAATCATCAAATTTCTGATGAGCCAAAGGGAGGGCGTGGGGTGGGAGGGCTGTAGCCTATCCCAGCTGTCATTGGCTGAAAGATGGTGTACACCTGGACAGGTCACAGAACTTTTATAAGAACCATCAATAATAATTCTAAACCTAATCAAACATCAATAAAGATCAAATCATTAATAATGTTATATTGAAAAAAAGATTCTGGTTTATGACATCATCACAAAGTGACTAACCGACCTGCCTACCTATAGGTTCTTTAAAACAGGTGTCATAAACATCAGCTGCACCTTTATTACTGTGACCGTCAACAAGACTGTTCGACAAACCAATGATTAACCAAGAGTCAGTGTTTGTTAGCAGCACCAAACTATCAAAGTGAATTCATTTATTTATTAGAAACTGCTACTGATGGAGTTTTAATTCCTTTGCCTGCTGCTGTGTTTCAGACCGGCTCATCAATTCGAGATTGTGACACTCAGAGATCAGCTGATCTGTGCTGCTGATGATAGGGAGGGGCTGCTGAATCACCTGGTCCATATTCTGAAGGTAACTTATGTCTGGCTTTAAGGATCAGGTCTGGTGTCTGGGGTCAGGTCTAGTTTAAGGGGTCAGGTCTGGTTTTTGGGATCAGGTCTGGCTTTAAGAATTAAGTCTGGTTTGTGGTAAGACTTTCTTTGTAAATCCACAGCTTGTCCACTTTACCAAGATCCTCTGACTTTGTTAGAATAACTTAAATTTTTTTTCCAGGTAATTCTTCCAGGGGGCGTGTCTTATGCTGAGGTGGGCGGAGCCTTTGCAGTCAGTAAAGTGTGTATTGTAGAAGTGGGCAGGGCCTCCAATCATCCAGAGGCCTGGTTGCTGCTTTGGGAGGATGGAGTCAGCATTCACCCCATCCACAGACAATCACATCAGCCTCTGATGATCGATCTGAGCACGCTCAGTCACTATGGTAACACAGTCTGTCCTTTCAGCATAGCCCTGTTTGTTGTTGGTAAATTCAGCCAGAGCAGACTATATAGTTTAGTTTTAGTTCATTTTTACTTTTTTCTCTAATTCAGTTAGTTTCAGTTAGTTTTGTAAACTCACAATACAGTTTTAGTTAGTTATCATTTTTTCCTTTTAATTATAGTTTTTATTTATTTCAGTTAATGAAAATGTTTTCTCAATGTCAGTTTTAACGTTATTTTGTTCTTTTTTGTTAACTATAATAACCCTGGAGGGAACCCCTTTAGTAGTGGCGGGTGGATCGATCCAAATACAGATAATATCAATACCAACTTTGGTACTGGCGAGGGCCTTAACCTTAATTGACAGCAATTGTTAAGACAAAGTTGGACTACTGCCATAAGGTAATGGGTGTTCATTGCTAGCAATATCACCTCAGCTAGAAAAAGATTTAGTGAAGTATGTATATTTTATTTTTACTACAGGCCTCTATAACTTTCACAAAATGTATTGGTTTCGAAGAAGCAGTTGTGCAATGTTACCTAACAACTGCTGTCAATCAAGGTTAAGGCCCTCACCTTGTGGGCGTGATCGAATTAAAAGTGACCAATCATGTAAGGACTCCTTTGGGCTCCGCCCTGAATGGTCAAAAGTCAGTTTGTTCGCTTGCACAGAATTTTGTTCTGCGTGCAGAGTCACCAGCGGGCGCATGAAACTGCTGCAGCACGCGCACAGCAAACAGTCACGCCTTTGCACTGGCTTCTTTGTGTGCGTGGCTGCTCAGTTCTACGCGCGCGGAAATTCACTGAGCAAATGTGAATGCATTCCTGCTCCCCTGAAACAGTTCTCAGGGCTTCCTGACTGACATTCAGAGCTCTTCTTGCTGCCTTTGGATCTGTTCTGTCAGGATGAAGAACAATGAAACAGGAGGACACAGATCTGTTCTAGGCCTGTGGGTCAGTCAGTTTGTATGCAGATAACACTGCATTCTATATCTGTGCTAAAATCAATGATTTGAGGTTGCAGATGACAATGAAACAGATGTGAAATGAATGTGAGGATTTCAAACATTGAGTTTATGCATAAAAATGAGCCTGAGCTCACAGATAACCTCTTATTCATTAAACAGCCTGATGTGATGCTTTACTGAGATGGTTTTTTTTTATGAATGAACCCCATGAAAGTTAACAAGGCTTATCTCCCACAGAAATTGATCCATCTGAAAACCTCATCACCATGGTAACTGCAGACAGGTGAGTAGAACATCAACACCTTTATTAAAACTAATGGATATGAATTCTGGTTTATGATTAGCTGTTAGATGTGACATCACAGCTTGTTTCTGTCCTCAGGAGGGTGTCGCTGCGTTTCGAGGAGCTGTACAGCTGTCAGTCCTGGTTCAACCACTTGCAGAAAGCTGTGACCAATCAGAGCTCAGCCCCACCGCGTCCTCCTGCAGCCAATCAGAGCTCAGCTCATCGCTCTCTGTACCCAGTGATGGACGTGCGCCTGAGAGGCTCGGTTCCACCAGCCATCGAGCGCTGCATCTCCCACATCACCACCTACGGTGAGCAGACATGTCGACACACTGACAGGCAGCAAAGCATCATGGGACATTTTTAATTGAGTTCTTCTGTCTCAGGTCTGAAGGTGGAGGGTGTGTACCGGCGCTGCGGTCTTGCTTCCAAAGTCAAACAATTGGTGGAGGCCCTGATTACATCACCAAACTCCGCCCCTCTAGAGAGTGACGAGCAGGGTGTGCTGAATACTAGCTCCGCCCTCAAACAATATGTGCGCCAGCAAGCAAGTCTGATCCCCGCTGGAGCCCATGGGCAGTGGCTGGAGGCCGCAGGTGCACACAGTACTGTCTGTAGTACTGCTGTCTGTAGTATCTGTAGTAATGTCTCTGCACTGTACTGTAGTAATACCAGCAGTACTCTCTGCAGTACACATGACTGAAACATTCAGTTCAATCCATTTATATCCCTGAGGATACTACTGCAGTACTACTCAGCCCAACTGTAGCGATACTGCAGTAGTTTGTAGTACTTCCACTAACAGTAGTAATACTGCAGTAGTTGCAGTACTTGCTCTAACAGTAGTAAGACTGCAGTAGTTGTAGTACTTGCTCTGACAGTAGTAATACTGCAGTAGTTGTAGTACTTGCTCTAACAGTAGTAATACTGCAGCAGTTGCAGTACTTGCTCTAACAGTAGTAATGCTGCAGCAGTTGCAGTACTTGCTCTAACAGTAGTATTGCTGCAGTAGTTGCAGTACTTGCTCTAACAGTAGTATTGCTGCAGCAGTTGCAGTACTTGCTCTAACAGTAGTAAGACTGCAGTAGTTGCAGTACTTGCTCTAACAGTAGTAATACTGCAGTAGTTGCAGTACTTGCTCTAACAGTAGTAAGACTGTAGTAGTTGCAGTACTTGCTCTAACAGTAGTAGTACTGCAGTAGTTGCAGTACTTGCTCTAACAGTAGTAAGACTGCAGTAGTTGCAGTACTTGCTCTAACAGTAGTAATACTGCAGTAATTGCAGTACTTGCTCTAACAGTAGTAAGACTGTAGTAGTTGCAGTACTTGCTCTAACAGTAGTAATGCTGCAGCAGGTGCAGTACTTGCTCTAACAGTAGTGATACTGCAGTAGTTGCAGTACTTGCTCTAACAGTAGTAATGCCGCAGCAGTTGCAGTACTTCCTCTAACAGTAGTGATGCTGCAGCAGTTGCAGTACTTGCTCTAACAGTAGTAAGACTGCAGTAGTTGCAGTACTTGCTCTAACAGTAGTAATACTGCAGTAGTTGCAGTACTTGCTCTAACAGTAGTAAGACTGTAGTAGTTGCAGTACTTGCTCTAACAGTAGTAGTACTGCAGTAGTTGCAGTACTTGCTCTAACAGTAGTAAGACTGCAGTAGTTGCAGTACTTGCTCTAACAGTAGTAATACTGCAGTAATTGCAGTACTTGCTCTAACAGTAGTAAGACTGTAGTAGTTGCAGTACTTGCTCTAACAGTAGTAATGCTGCAGCAGGTGCAGTACTTGCTCTAACAGTAGTGATACTGCAGTAGTTGCAGTACTTGCTCTAACAGTAGTAATGCCGCAGCAGTTGCAGTACTTCCTCTAACCGTAGTGATGCTGCAGCAGTTGCAGTACTTGCTCTAACAGTAGTGATACTGCAGTAGTTGCAGTACTTGCTCTAATAGTAGTAATGCTGCAGCAGTTGCAGTACTTGCTCTAACAGTAGTAATGCTGCAGCAGTTGCAGTACTTGCTCTAACAGTAGTAATGCTGCAGTAGTTGCAGTACTTGCTCTAACAGTAGTATTGCTGCAGCAGTTGCAGTACTTGCTCTAACAGTAGTAATGCTGCAGCAGGTGCAGTACTTGCTCTAACAGTAGTATTGCTGCAGTAGTTGCAGTACTTGCTCTAACAGTAGTATTGCTGCAGCAGTTGCAGTACTTGCTCTAACAGTAGTAAGACTGCAGTAGTTGCAGTACTTCGCTCTAACAGTAGTATTGCTGCAGTAGTTGCAGTACTTGCTCTAACAGTAGTATTGCTGCAGTAGTTGCAGTACTTGCTCTAACAGTAGTAATACTGAGGTTGCAGTACTTGCTCTAACAGTAGTAAGACTGCAGTAGTTGCAGTACTTGCTCTAACAGTAGTAATACTGCAGTAGTTGCAGTACTTGCTCTAACAGTAGTAAGACTGTAGTAGTTGCAGTACTTGCTCTAACAGTAGTAGTACTGCAGTAGTTGCAGTACTTGCTCTAACAGTAGTAAGACTGCAGTAGTTGCAGTACTTGCTCTAACAGTAGTGATGCTGCAGTAGTTGCAGCACTTGCTCTAACAGTAGTAATGCTGCAGCAGTTGCAGTACGTGCTCTAACAGTAGTAATGCTGCAGCAGTTGCAGTACTTGCTCTAACAGTAGTATTGCTGCAGTAGTTGCAGTACTTGCTCTAACAGTAGTAAGACTGCAGTAGTTGCAGTACTTGCTCTAACAGTAGTGATACTGCAGTAGTTGCAGCACTTGCTCTAACAGTAGTAATGCTGCAGCAGTTGCAGTACGTGCTCTAACAGTAGTAATGCTGCAGCAGTTGCAGTACTTGCTCTAACAGTAGTATTGCTGCAGCAGTTGCAGTACTTGCTCTAACAGTAGTAATGCTGCAGCAGGTGCAGTACTTGCTCTAACAGTAGTGATACTGCAGTAGTTGCAGTACTTGCTCTAACAGTAGTAATGCTGCAGCAGTTGCAGTACTTGCTGTAACAGTAGTGATGCTGCAGCAGTTGCAGTACTTGCTCTAACAGTAGTGATACTGCAGTAGTTGCAGTACTTGCTCTAACAGTAGTAATGCTGCAGCAGTTGCAGTACTTGCTCTAACAGTAGTAATGCTGCAGCAGGTGCAGTACTTGCTCTAACAGTAGTAATGCTGCAGTAGTTGCAGTACTTGCTCTAACAGTAGTATTGCTGCAGCAGTTGCAGTACTTGCTCTAACAGTAGTAATGCTGCAGCAGTTGCAGTACTTGCTCTAACAGTAGTATTGCTGCAGCAGTTGCAGTACTTGCTCTAACAGTAGTAAGACTGTAGTAGGTGCAGTACTTGCTCTAACAGTAGTAGTACTGCAGTAGTTGCAGTACTTGCTCTAACAGTAGTATTGCTGCAGTAGTAGCAGTACTTGCTCTAACAGTAGTATTGCTGCAGTAGTTGCAGTACTTGCTCTAACAGTAGTAATACTGCAGTAGTTGCAGTACTTGCTCTAACAGTAGTAAGACTGCAGTAGTTGCAGTACTTGCTCTAACAGTAGTAATACTGCAGTAGTTGCAGTACTTGCTCTAACAGTAGTAAGAATGTAGTAGTTGCAGTACTTGCTCTAACAGTAGTAGTACTGCAGCAGTTGCAGTACTTGCTCTAACAGTAGTAAGACTGCAGTAGTTGCAGTACTTGCTCTAACAGTAGTAATACTGCAGTAATTGCAGTACTTGCTCTAACAGTAGTAAGACTGTAGTAGTTGCAGTACTTGCTCTAACAGTAGTAATGCTGCAGCAGGTGCAGTACTTGCTCTAACAGTAGTGATACTGCAGCAGTTGCAGTACTTGCTCTAACAGTAGTAATGCTGCAGCAGTTGCAGTACTTGCTCTAACAGTAGTGATGCTGCAGCAGTTGCAGTACTTGCTCTAACAGTAGTGATACTGCAGTAGTTGCAGCACTTGCTCTAACAGTAGTAATGCTGCAGCAGTTGCAGTACTTGCTCTAACAGTAGTATTGCTGCAGTAGTTGCAGTACTTGCTCTAACAGTAGTATTGCTGCAGCAGTTGCAGTACTTGCTCTAACAGTAGTAATGCTGCAGCAGTTGCAGTACTTGCTCTAACAGTAGTATTGCTGCAGTAGTTGCAGTACTTGCTCTAACAGTAGTATTGCTGCAGCAGTTGCAGTACTTGCTCTAACAGTCTGTTTCTCTCAGGTATTGCAGATGAGGCCCGCAGGTTTAAGGAGTACAGACGGTTATTACGGCAGCTTCCTGATGACAGCCGAGCAGTCCTGAATGCTCTGTTTGGACACTTCTACATGTAACACACACACACACACACACACACACACACACACACACACATACACACACAAACAAACAAACTAACTAAAACTTTATTATGTTGTTCAACTGTTTACAGTCAGGTGTCACAATGAGAGGCCACAAATTATTGGTGCAAGTCCTGTCCTCCACAGACAGGTGGCGCCATCACAGACAAAATTTCCCATCAATATCGTCTTTCACCTTTTCAGCAACCAAATCCCACAGGATCCCATATATTTTTCTGATTGTGGTGTATTTTTTCACCAATAGGAAAGGGGAGGTTGTGAGTTCTTTTGTTTGTCTTTGTAAGCACTTCATGTTAGCAAAAATCAATTTTTTGCTGTTTTTTGCTGCACAAAACACAGATCAAATGCAAGGACAATATACATAAAAAGTATGGTGTAAATTATTGGGTCAAAACTCTAGTTTTACTTGGCCTATCAACACAATTTAAAAACTGGTATGTAGTTTGAAGTGTGCACTTTCGACTCACCATGAAACAGACTCAGCAAAACAGCTACATCAGCTTCAATGGCCGATGTCATTCGGATGTGCCAGCGTGTCCGTGGACTCATATGAAATCATTTTTTTCTGTGAGTGTTCCGTTGTGGATGATGGCAAAATATGTGGAACACTTCTCAAGGGGAAAACCACCAACATCAAAGTGCACCCGAGAAGCACACAAGGGCTACAGGAACCGCTCTGATCCTACACAGTAACTTACAATGAACCTGACCTGACCTGCACCTTTCGAGGAATATAACTACTTGTTGGGTCCATGCAGGCCAGAATGATTCTGATTGGCCTGTTCAGCACTGCCGAGTCCTCTTGTGCGTTTCTGGCTACTTTTCATTGCAGTTTTTTAATTTATCAGCAATTGAGTAATAATCAGGAATAATAATCAAAGCATCAACATAAAGACTCACAAACATCAGCAATTTCCTGGAGGGAGACTGCTGAAACTATCGAAATGGATGTGAGGGAATGAAGAAAGTGAAGAAACAGGGACAAATATGTTTGTTGCAGAAAAAAAACTGAGCACAAAGAGCGAGGGCCAGAAAAGTCCCATATAAAACACCAGCATACCACCAACACTAAATAACACACATAATCCAGCTACACAGGCATAAATGCTGGTAGGTTGTGTACATAGGCCATGCAACGATCCAGCTCCAACAGAGAACCAGCATCACGATTATGCAACAAGCATACCACCATGATGGACCGTTTTCAGCTAAAAATAACTGCAAGCACTAGGATGTATATGTGTATACATTTGTTGCAACTTGAATTTTGCACCTGAAAAAAACTAAAACTAATGGAACTAAGTATTACACAAAAAAATAAAAAACAATAAAACAAGCAGAATCACTCTAAAAACTAATTAAAACTGAATTAGAGAATAAAATAAAATAAAAAATAACTATAATGGAAAATCCAAGACTATTATAATCTTGACACACACACACACACACACACACACACACACACACACACACACACACAGTATCATAGACTGTACATAAAGATGGACATAGCCTCAGAGCATGAAGCTTCTTAAAGCTGGTATCATAGACTGTACATAAAGATGGACATAGCCTCAGAGCATGAAGCTTCTTAAAGCTGCATTCTCTCTCTAATGCCCAGCAGAGGGCAACTCCTTTGGGCTGAATGGATAGAAGTATCACCTCCTCCTTACACCAACATCCTTCTGGAAGGTCTCAGATTTGTGCTCCACCCTCCATTTATCAAAACAATATTACAATTTTATTTTTGTTCCTGGAAACGAACTTAAAGCTCCGCATTTTCATTTACATGAACTGATTCATGTTCACATACACCCAAGTCTCCGCCTGCATTTGGAGAGGGTGGTGTTGACATATCAGTTATCAGTTTAAAGAGAACAAGAACAAGAGAACTTTATTATCATTATACATACAACGGAATTTTGTTCAGAACAATCATCGAAGGAAAGACGAGACTAACACACGGGGGAGGTGGGTGTCTAAGGGCGCTGCCAGCTCAATCAATCCCAGGAAGAAAGGAAAAACAGACAATAGGAAAGTTAGGTTCAAAACACTCATCTTATGCTGTGCTCATTATGAGTACCTTACGGGGTTCCAAAAAAAACACCTCAGCAAAAGCATACATAGCATAGCATGGTAGCAGTAGGTTGGGGAGGGGCAGGGATGGAAGGGAGCCAGCGGATGTGAGGTGAGGGGGGGGATCGGGCTACTGTGGGGCTGAGTCAAACTCCCCTCCTCGGCTAACAGTTCTGATAAGAGGTGGAAAAATGTTTATCAGCAGCTAGGTCAGGGAGATCAGTCCAACACAGATCAGAAGACAGGACGGCGGGGGAGGGGGAGGGGGGGCATAGAGCATCTGTTTCCAGAACACCCAGGAGAAGACTGAGATAAGCAGCAGTCCAATGACACCAGGGAGACAAATTCCTGATTCTATGACTTGTTCTGGAACAGGCTGTACTGATTAATCTGTTGACAGCCTTTAGTCTTTCTGGGACCTCTCAGTGGCGAAGAAATCCAATCATCCGAATCCTCTTGTTCAGTCCTTCGCCGTGCTGAAACAGGTACCTCTCCAAGATCTAATCCCTCCAATCAGCTCCAGGTATACTGAGTCTGTAGTCTTGAGTCTGCATAACCTGTCATAAGCAGCCTTACCATGGCCCAACAGCTGCCCAGACTTCCTGAATTGTAACAACAAGCCAGGAGTCTCCAGGTCCAATTCAGAGAAATCCTAGTGTCAGTAAGCCGAATGTGCATGTCCTCCATCAACAGTACAGCCAGGCACGTCATCTTCCACCCACACAGGAATCCATAACGTAGCCAGCCGGGAATGTCAATAGGATAAGGAAGAATAGGGTTCTCCTTTCCCCAATCTCCCCATGGTGAAAATTTGATCAAAATTATGGTGTTGAGAGACCAGCTGACCAGATCCATAATTATAATTTCTAGTTCGGAAGCTTTGTGAAGCAGCAAAGCAGGATAAAAAAGTAAGGGCTGGGGAGAGAAGAAAAGTGCGTCTGTCTCTGCTGAGGAGCTGAAGGAAGAAGAAGTCTCGAGTTTCTCAGTGAACAGATTCAGATTGTTTAAATCCAGCGACTGGCGATAGAAACACTGATTATTTATTTATTCTGAGTCTGGAGTCATCGGTGCTGCAGACACAAACATCCTTCCTGCTGAGACAGCACATGACCTTCATCATGAAACCAGCAGAACATCACCTGCTCACTGACCCCTCCCCCTCTGTCTTAGGATCCAGGTGTTCTCACAGGTGAACAAGATGTCGGCCAATAACCTGGCCGTTGTCCTGGCCCCGTCTCTGTTTCAGGCCATGGACCAGGACCTGATCACCCTCACCAGAGAGTTCATCATCCACCACACTCTGCTCTTTCTCGTAAGTCTCTTCATCTTCATTCACTTCAAATGGGGGTCACACAGAAGGTCAGAAGGTCGGGGTGTGAACTGTTTTTACACAGAGTGCTGACTGATCCAGTTTTAGGCTGAGCTGATGCAGCAAACACACACAGAGAAACTTTGCTGATCACTGAGCGTCTGATGTGATGTTTGTGTGCAGACACCGGACTCGGCTCAGAGGGAGGAGGAGGAGCAGATCACCACCTTCTGATGAAGATCAGCTCGAGTTTCCTGATTTTTACTTTTTAACAAGCCCATTTTTGGGACGTCAGAGGACACTTTTTACTGTTTTTATTTTGAACCCTCACAATCACTCACGTTAATCTGGGACCAATCACTGCCCACTTCCTGTTTCCTGTTTGTGCCCCCTGCTGGTGGTTTACTCTCATTTTATAAACCAGCGTGTGATATAATGGAGCTGCTGATGGGAGACGCTGCAGCTCCACATTAATGTGGGTTAAACCTAAATATGGGCTCATCTGAATCATTTTGGCATGCAGAAGTGCGAACGTTGAAAATTGGATTTTAAATCTTGTTTTATCGTTTTATTCTCAGCTCGTTAGAGTCTGAACCTTATAATGAGGGGATGTTCGATTAGTTTTCCTTCATAAATCAGAGGAAGGTGATTTCTGTCGTGATTCGGAGCTGAAGAGTTCCATAAATCTGAGTGAACTTGAACACATCGCTGTGTGCAGACTGCAGTCTGTGTGTGGAGGTTTGTGTGTCAGTCAGTGTGTGGAGGTTTGTGTGTCAGTGTGTTCACTCCAGTTTTTACTGTAAACAATCAAACTAAATCACAGATATCAGCGTGAACCTTTCACTGTTTCTGAGATCTTAACGTTACCTAATGAGTCATTAAATTTGTTCATTTACAGAAAAAATAAAAACCTGAATGAAAACCAAGTTTATTTTATTTTTTTGCAGTTTCATTTTTATCTTGTGGATCAAACATATCCTGATGTTTATTTTTGAACATGTAATAAAAGGTAAAACCTGACGAGTGCGTAAGTGTGTCAGCCTCTGTGTATGTCCGTTGAGTCATTTCCTGTTTTATTTTGATAGTTCCTGTCTGGTACCCCTGCTGTTAGTCTCAGTGTGTTTAAGCCATCAGTGTTGCTGTGTAAATGCATTTTTCACACTGTTCTTGATATCAAAGGAAAATGAAACAGACCTCTGAGAACCTCTGAGAACCTCTCACCTTCAAACTAACACTGACCTTTATCTGCAGCTCCTGAGCCGTCCCTGCAGCCCTGCCACTCACACCAACATCACTGATCCTGTGATGGTGCTTTGAGCCAGTCTGGCAGCCATTTAACTTTAATTTGAAGCTTCAGATTTTAAAGCTTCTGTAAGAGCAGAAAGTTTGGAGTTCAGACAGATGTTTAACAGCTGTGGCCCCTCAGTGCGGTCCTGTTGACTGATCTTCATCGGTCCTGATTGTAGATGAAGTAGTCTGAAGAACATGCAGCGCTGCAGGTTTCTGTTGGTCACCTGGAGCGGTTTGGGTCTGTGATTGTCCTCCATCACAGTCAGGCTGACGAGATCTCCAAATGCATGAACATGTTGGCCCTGGGGCCCCACAACATCCTGCTGGTCATCATGGTGGGGCACACCAGAGGAGAGACACTGTGAAGAAGGTGGAGAGACCTGAGCTACATGAGTTCCTGAAGGCTGGAAGCAGATACCACATCTTCAACAACCTCAAAGCCAATGGTCAGGTCCTGGATCTGCTGGAGAAGAAGGTGGCTGACAACGGAGGAGTTTTACTCCAACTACACCTACCTGGATGTTGTAAAGATGCTGGATTGTAGAGAATCAGAGGTCAGAAAGTTCTACAAGAAGAAACTGATGGAGGCTCAGGAGCTGGAGGTAGAGGAATGGCTGCAGTCTGAGGTGGAGGACTTGAAACTGTGGAGCAGCATGTGGCTGAAGACTGAAAGCAGAGGAAGCTTCCAGGAGAGCCTGAAGCTGAAGTACCGACTCAGGGAGGTGGAGCTTCAGACGTGGCTGACATGTTTAAGCTGTTATTCACACACACACACACAAATTTTTGTGTCCTCCCTCTGTCTTTTTTTGTGTTTTGTGTGTTTTTTATTTAAACGTATATTTGCATTTCTAATCTCTGATGTGAGAACATGTCAGTGTGAGAGCAGCATGGGTGGAGTTAAGCTTTGTTACATAGTTACATAATTATATCCAAATGTTTCTGGACACAAATCCTCCATCTGTCCTCTGTGTGTGGAGTCTGCATGTTATCCCTGTGTCTGTGTGAGTTCTCTGGGTTCCTCTCACAGTCCAAGACATGCAGTCAGTGGGGTCATAGGAGTGAATGGTTGTGTGTCTCTCTGTGTTAACCCTGTGACAGGCTGGTGACCTGTACAGGTGTGCCGTGCCTTTTGGCCTATGGCAGCTGGGATAGGCTCTGCCGCTGAGGTTCACAGAGCAGGTCTGAAGAAGAGGAAACATTCAGTTTTGGGGGCTGGGACACCCATATATCCCGGATGAGCCCCCACTTCAAGTTACGCCCCAGTCTAGGGGTAAGGAGCGCAACACGAGGGATATATGGGTGTCCCTGCCCCAGCCCCCAAAACTACAAACACAACTCCGGATACAAAGTCAAGCCAGTTCAATTATGACTGTTACGGCCCTAGCGGGGCCTGTTGTGGCTTTCTGACTCACTGGGTGCGGCATGCTTTCTGCAGCCTTAGGTGCCGCCCTTTGCTGTTTGCACTGCAGCACTTTGAGGTGTACATCGGTCTAGCTTGTCCCCAGTGCTCATGTATACTGACCATAACCCCCTTGTGTTTCTGGCCAGGATGCAAAACTCCAACCAACGACTCATGAGATGGTCACTCCTGGTGCAGCACTAACTTAGAAATACACCACCCTAAGGGGGCAGAAAACATTATGGCTGATGCGCTTTCTCGTGTTTTTTCCCATCCCGAGCAAACATCGTTAGAGGGAGATGTTTGGTCTTGGGGTGGGGGGTGTTACGGCCCTGGCTGTATGTCTGTTGTTTGTGTGTCTGTTGTCTTTGTCTCTTTCAGGGGCTGGGAGTTCTGGCAGAGTCCGCTCTCGTGATTGGCTGACACCGGACGCTTGGCCTACAACATGGCAACTGCTGGTTTGACCTTAACATCAGCTGATGGCTTAAAAGGCAGTCCATGAAAGCTACTCGGGGAGGCAGCAGCTGAGCAGCAGCAGAGTGCGTGTCGGTCCGGCCTCAGTCTTCAAAACCTGTGTTTGTTCATGTGTAAATACTTTCTTTTGATTTGTGTAGCAGAAGGGGTGTGCTGCCATTTTCTTTGTACTGTTTTCTCCTGTTTGGGTACTAGGGAGTTACAGTGGATGAAAAGTAGGTTTTTCAACCGTTACTGGCATGTAAAACTGTACAGTTACAGTTACAAACTGTAATTACCTTCTTTTCATCTGTATGTATTATATATATGTACATCTGTAAATATTGCACTTGCTTTATTATTATTTATTTGTTTTTACTTTTTAAATTTTCTATGTACTTGTTCTTTCATTTCATTTTAACTTAGTTATTTATTTCAATTGTGTGTAAGGCAGTCACAAATAAGAATTTCATTGCTCAGCATAACCACTGTGTTTTGTGGTGTATATGACAATAAACTTCTTGAATGTAATATTAAACAGTTACTAACATGTAATATTGCTGCGCACCTTGAGATTTGGGGCTCTCAGCAGGAGTCTTTGGTAAGAACAGGTAAACTGTAGGAAACTGCCGCGAGCTGCCGTGGACTTTCTGTGGCAGTGTTCCCCCAGCTCCCCCCTCTCCTCAGGTCTAGGGCAGGCTTTCATATGTAAAGGAGGTTTCTGTGAGTCATACAAATGCAAATCAAGGACTCACAGTGGTCTACCCCTCCCAACAGTTGTAACCAACATATTTTTATTTTGAGATTTATAAAATCAAATTTACATTATCATCTTTTAAGCCTCTTTCCATTACAATGTGACTACACATGAATTATTATACAGCGAAACATTCAAACAAGACTAAATTCACAAGAAATCATCCTAATGTATAAATTAGAATTATCTAGTGTGGAAATCTATTTTTGGAAGTTTTCAGCTTTTGTCCCTTTGTCCAATCAGGCTGTGAGCTTCTGTCTGTGAGCCTTTGTCATGGAGTTATTTATGAACCCTGAACTTTAGTGGACTGAGGGGGATAAACAAAGGCTATAACTTGATTTTGGTGACACCACAAGCATTACTTTCATTGAAAAGCATACTCAATGTCCAATTCACTGTAACAAACAGTCTGTCACTCCATCATCCTCTTCTGTGAATGTTTGCAGACAACATCCACATGCATTAATGACATTAAAGACTACCAAGGCAGAAGTAATAAGAAAACATAAACTCTTATTTTGCTATACATGGATGCACATAAGAGATATCAGCAGAACCTTCATGAGGAAAATGTACAAATATTAATGCAACAGGTTTTGGAATACGACTTTTACAATGAAACAATTCACAGAAAATCTTTAATATTTGAAAATAGTGCCAGACAAAAAGCATGAAGTCATTTACAAAGTTTGATATTTTAAAGACTTAAATACAGACTGCCCTCATTTCCAGGGGCACTGCCCCATACTAAATCTAGATCTCAGCCACTGTGCAGAGTGGCAGTACAACAGTCACCTCCTCAGTGTTCCTGCTTAAACACACAGTGGATGTGTGGACAACACATCTTCCAGCAAAGTGCTCAGCAGGTAGAAATGATGCTGGGAATGAGGAGTCTGTTCCCTGCAAGCAATAAACTTCTACTGGCTGCAACATAAAAATGTGTGTCTGGGTGGGGATTGAGCCAAGAAACTTGTGCAACAACATGTTTAAATGTACTGCTATTTGACATTGACAACTATGACCTGCTTTATAATGGCTGGCTGTGGTTCTGCTTTCCACACCACGTAGCCTATACATGTGCTGACCTTTCTGCTCTGGATCCATCTATGGAGGAAGGCACATTCTGATAGGTTACCCTGCTGCATGTCATGGCACAGCAGTCAGCATCAGTGATACCATGTTCAGGGAACATCTGATGATACATGTTCAACAATGCATGCCTGTCAGCCTCATTTAAGACTGTGTGGTGGAATGGAGACAGAGGTCCACTCTTCCAAGAGAAGCTTTTCTGCTGACACCAAAGCACTGAGCTTTACATAAAGCACATCAGATGTGTCATCAAGGAACAAAGTTCCAGTTATTTGTGAATGCAAAATATTATCAATTTCACCACCATATTGGCACGTCCATCTTTTAATAATTCCATCTGTAGGTCTGTTATTTATTTTGGCCAAGTGCTTGCTCACAGGGGGCCATTTTGACTGTTGCCTTTTCTCTGAGTTATTGTAGGGTCTTTACCCACAATGCAAAGCACCTTGAGGTGACTGTTTGTTGTGATTTGGCACTATATAAATAAAACTGAATTGAACTGAATTGTATTCCATGTAGCAGCTTCCTCGCCTGTGATTGGACAATATAGATCACACTGAAGGTCTTGCAAGACCACAGGAAATAAGTATCAACGTTCTCTTCCATCTCCTCATTTTTCTTTGCCTACGCTGCTTCTTGGTGTGACGATGGAGGACGTCGTCTATATTTTAACACCCCAGAAGCTCCTCATGAAAACGGGCCTCTCTACCGGCCAGCTTCAACCAGTCCCGCTGCAGACGAGAAGACACTGCTGGCTGCAAGGAGCGGGTTATCTCCTTAGTTACTCAAGTATCTGCTAGCGCAGCTGAAAGACAAGATGACGTCTATTGTGTAGAGACTCGATGCTCTGGAGTCCAACACTCACCTACAGACGGACTCCAGAGGAAAAGACGGCAGCACAATCCCAAATCTGCGGTAAGTCTTGGTCGTTGCTACAACAAAAACACTAAGTGTCGTGGAATGGTCACAGTTAGCTGACAGGCGTGTTGTGATTTGGTTTCTTATTTTTATTTGTTTCATCTTATCATATAGGAAGCAGTTCGCGACCTGCAAACTCAGAATCCAATGAAAGCCGGTATGATCCTCTGCAAAGGTAAGAATCAGAAACAAAGCACGCAGTATTCAATGTGTGGAGGAGAGAACACCTTAAAATGTTTTTACTGTTATTTGTTTTCACCTTTATTTCCACAGACTGTGTTCGCCTCACAACGCGAGTGTGAGTGTTTCCAAGGCGTGCACAGAGATATAATTGTGTGTAAGTATCTATTGTTGTACCTGCAAAGGTATAGGCCAATTAAATGAGTTTTATTGAAAAGTAAATAAATCAAAAAGAAAGATAAATATGGGATGTGAATAAGTCATTATGTCCTGTGTATGCAGTGTATGAGTGAGTGGTCATGTATGTGGAAATCTGACTGAATATTGCAACCCAAAACCAAACTAAAACAAAAGACAAACCAAAGTTACCTGGAGGAGCAGAGATGGGAGAATGGTTAGTGGAGCCCTGCTTAAATTACTGAGCCCAGGTGGCTCCAATTACTCAAGGCCCACCTCTGCCTGCAGGAAGCACCGCCCCTGCAGGTCAGAGGAGGGGCCGTGGCAATCACTGAAGTATTTTCATCAATGTTAAATTTTTTTAAAGTACTTTTTCATTATTTGTTTTATTCCCAGGATGCACAGGAGTTGGTGCTCTGTCACATAACCATTTTTTTTTTTTTTTTGTCATTCAGGGTCTTATCTGCTATGTGTGCATTCAAAGTGAAGAGACTCAAACTTTCAGTGTAGTTTCATGATCTTTCACAGTATTTCATATGGTTTCATAATGACTTAATGTGTGCTCTGTGCCAGCAGCTGCTGGAGGCGAGGAGGTTGCCTTCTGGGACGGTGTCACCATTGACCTCATGTTGGATGAGGAGGATGGCGTCTCAGAGAGCGTATCGGGCTGGATTATGACCCCCGAGCTTCCTCAGCCAGGAGCTCAGTGACCTCTGCCCCAAACTGCAGCACAGACTAGAAGCTCAGCCTCAATACAACACCATGCACCATAAGAGTTTGTATGCTGGACCATGCTCTGAGAGAACACCACCACACCATGGCCCAGAAGTAGCAAAGCATTATGCCATAATGTTTCTGTATTTTTATATAATATATATTGTGTGTGTGTGTGTGTGTATATATATATATATATATATATATATACACGATGTGTGTATGTGTGTGTATGTGCATATTACTTTATAAATAAAAAGAAATTTAAACTTGTGCCTCACAATTTGTTTCTCATAATTGAATTCCCTTTAGTTTAGGTTATTAGCATGGCATGAATACAGCATCACATACGATATCTCAGAAATAGTAATAATTTTAAAAAGAATTTTATTACTGGGTTATTATTTATAAGGGAGGGGCTTACCCAGGCCTGTTTTTATAAAGGCCAGTGGGGACAGATCTACCAACCAATCACATGTGAGTGATGAATTGTGACGTCATCTTTTTCATCCAATGACTGGTCTGCTGCCGCTGCTTCGGCTCGCAGCGCTGCTATTCATATGTAAATTAGAGCCGTTAACACCTCCCACCGGCCGGCTCCCCCGCACCTGTACCCCCCCCCCCCGCTGCTTCTAGTGGATGCACACAGAGCCCTGCGGACCTCACAGAGCCCTGCTGACCTCACAGCTTCTCCAGTTGCAGTGAAGCTGAAAGCTGCTGTTTCCATCTCTGAGCTCTGTCAGCTGCAGAGGAAGCTGCTGCTGCTGTTTGTGCCCAGCTGTGCTGTAACAGCTGCTCACAGATGAACCGCTGCTAACCTGTTAGCTGTGCCCTGATCACCTTTCTTTGTTAGCTCCCCTCAGTGTGCTCCCTCTGCTCTCTGCCGTTCCCCACAAAGAAAAGGCAGCCAGAGGTCACAGTGAGCATTACAGCGGTGGGCTGTCAAGGCTGAAAGTGGCCTCAGAGCGCCAGACTTCAAAGAGCTCCACCCTCCTGTGGGCTTCTGTTTTATCAGCCCCACCTTTCCCCCAGTAGGATGCCTCTGCCTGTATCAGTGGTGCAGACTGCTGGTGTGATGGTGTGGGGATATTTCCAGTACCAGCTGAGCATCATCTAACCTTCACAGCCTGCCTGACCATGCCCATCCCTTTATGACCTCAGTGGACCATCTTCTGATGACTGCTTCCAGCAGGATAACGCTCCACATCCCAAAGCTCAGATCATCTCAGACTGGTTTCTTAAGCAGTGAGTTCTCTGCGCTGAGGCGGCCTCCATAGTCACAGATCTCAGGCCAGCAGAGCTCTTTTGGTATGTGGAGGAACGGGAGGTTTCCATCATGGATGCAGCAGCTGTGATGAAAACATCCGCGAGGAACGTTTGCAGCAGCATGAAGAATCTGAACTAAAGCAGCTCTGAAGGAAAAAGGAGTCCAACCAGGAACTAACAGGGTGTACCTAATAAAGTGCCCAGTGAGTGTAAATATATATTTTAATCAAATAATTTGAAACATTTGTTTTGTATTCATGACTTCCACACAGCTGTCAGAAATGTCTCCATGGTGATGCTCACTGTATGACACACACGTGTGGGAACTATGATGTTGTTACTGAATCATCTCTTTAATAATGTCCCTCAGGGGCTGCCGTACAGGTGCTGCGCTCTGATTGGTGCTCACACGTACACGCCTTCTTCATGCTGAGAGGAACCAGCAGGTTTACAGGGCACTGTGGGGGGACAAGTCACCATAGCAACCATCAGGACACAGTATCTGATTGTAACTCATCCCTCAATAAAAGTAACGAGTCAGTTTCCTGCAAGAGACGTCACTGAATTTTAATGTTTGAGAAAGAGAAAAAGAACTGCTCTTATTCAGAAATAATAAATCATTTAATCTACCAAAGTCCTGAAAGAAAATTAAAAAAAACTGAGAACTCAATGAATATTAAAGACAAGATTATTTAACTGTTCTGCTGTTCCTCTGGTGTCCAGCAGAGGCAGCAGTGAACCAGTCCCATAGACGTCCATGTTAAATCATCACAGAAACTGTGCAGGACTCTGTGGATAATTTACTCTTCATAACAGGGAGGATTTTTCTATAACTCACCTGTTTAAATAAGGTTTGTATTATTAGGGGCGTGGCCTCTCTGACTGACAGGTGTAGTTGCTAGCTGTCTGCTCTGCTTCACCTGAGCTGGACCTCTGCACCATATTTGTGCTGTTGGAGCATTTTTAATGCAACTATCTGACCAATCATATGGGTGCTGTGGCTTCATTGGACTAACAGACCGTCCAAGAAGGCGGAGCTCCAGTTTGCTGAGTGAAAGCCACTAACATGATGAAGGTCAAACTCACTAAGGTTTCAGAACAGATGATCACAGTGGGAACATCACGGTGTCCGTGGTTTCTCTAAGCACAGCTGATCTGTGTCTCAGAGCAGACAGGAGCTGCTGGTACAACTGTGAACACTGATCAGTGTTAGCATGTGTTTACCATAAAGGGGCTCTTCCTCTTTCTCTGGCTTCCTCTCATCTTTCTTCTCGTTACCTTGGTAACCCTTCATCACCATGTAAACGTTCGCCTCCTGATGACCTGAAAGCAGATTATATTCAGAAAGTTCATGTTATCACTAATCTGCTGTGAATTTTAGAGAAACCAGAGCTTGGCAGCCTCTGATTGGCTGCTGCACCTGTGGTCAGTATCATCTGACTCCTCCTCTTCCTCAGGATGAAGAACACGATGAAGAAGAGCAGCAGAACCAGCAGGACAATGCAGATGGACACTGATGCTGCCACAGGACTGCTGCTGCTGCTGCTGCTGTCTGAGGACACAAACACAGCTGATGTCACGGCCCTGGAGTTTCTTCGGTTATGGTTCGTTTCTCACCTTTGTATGAATTTTCTATGTTCGTATTATCCAGAGTTTAGTTTTCCTTACCTGTCTCTCAAACCCTGAGCTTTGTGTCATCAGTTTCATTTGGTTCACCTGTTGTTCCCAGCTGTCTCCACTCTCCCTGATCTCCTGGTGTGTATTTAAACACTCAGTCTTTGCTTATTGTGTCCTCACTGTTGTTTACTCGTGTGTGCGCCTTATAATTCATGTTACATTCATCGCTCTTAGTTCATGTGCCAGTTACATTTCAAGTGAGTTTTGTATTTCCTTTTGCTGGCCCCTGCCCAGCCCTGCTTCATGTATTACGCTCGTTATTAAAGCTTAAGCTGATCACTGACGGACTTCATGCGGTCACTGAGGAACCAGCTGAACATCAGCAGCAGCTGCTGGACTCTGAGCTTCTTGCATGTTTCCACCACAGCAGTAAGGTAGCATTAGCTTCCACGGGTGAGCTAACCAGGTGACCCACAGCAAATGCTGCAGTGAAGATGGTCACCTGACTTATCCTGCCATTAGCAGCCCATCTGATATAAACTGGGAAATACTGACCACATCGTTACAGCACATCAGTCTGAGTTTTTACACTGACGTGATGGTCGGCTTCACTGTGTGTGTACAGCTACACGCCGTTCCCTGCACACAGCAGTGTCAGTCACACAGGCTCCTCCCCCTCATCATCATCATAATCAGGGTGTGTGGTGAGTTGGAGTCCTGTCTCCAGCTTATGTGCTTGTATTAACCTTAGTCTGTCAGTGTCTCCTCCTCTCATTGGTTAGTTTGCTTTTGGTTTTACTTCCTGTCAGTCTGTCTTCATTACTTTGACCTGTGACCTTCATTAATCCTCATGCTCTTTTGTTCTTCCCTTCTTCTCCCCTGGCTGTGTGACCCTCTGATCAACACAGATTAAAGGTTTCTACATGTAAACATTGTATCATGTCTGTGCTGAGCTTCCATATACTCTTACAGTAACAGCCCCCTCTGTTCTCAGTGTGATCATGAGGGCTCAGCAGGATACGCTGCAATGAGAGCATGAAGGTTAATGACTGACCTTTGACCTGCAACAGGAAGTGCTTGGTCATGTGACTCTGTCCTCTTTTATCGAACACCTCCAGCGTGTAGTTTCCTGAGTCTTGGCTCTGGACGTGGCTGAATCGGAGCGATCCGTCTGCGAGCAGCTCGCAGCGTCTGTGGGAACACGTGCTCCGGTTCTTGTTCAGCAGCAGGCGGGGAATCTGAGTCCACCTGATATCATACTTGTCCAGCCCCTCCTGCAGGCCTGAGGGCAGCACGACGCTGCTGCTGCTGTTTGCAGACACTCTGATGAGCTCTGCAGAGCCAGCTGGGGTCAAAGGTCACACACACAGAGAACATACATTTTAACATGGCTGCTTCACGTTGGACAGTAATGATTATCTTCAGTCCAGTTAGAATTTTTTACACAAACACTGCATTACCCATGAGCCTCTGCTCTGATCATTTATACAAGGGTACTGTGCAAGAAGAAGCTGAGGTCACTGACCGTCACTCTTCATCACTGCCATCATCATCATCAGGATCAGTAACCACACCAGAACTGACATGGCTGCATGCTCCGCCCCCTCAGCTGTCAATCACTGTGAAGAGAAACCAGATACTTTAAGTGGTGATAGTGTGTGTGTGTGTGTGTGTGAGTGTGTGTGAGTGTGACCCACACAAATATGGGGTCTAAATGATAACATCCCAGTACAGCGTACATGTGCTGCAGTGCCCAAGCCCCCTTACAGAGAAGTTAAAGAATATATACAAGACCTTCTTGCCAAAGGGTGGATAGTTAAGTCTGAGTCACCATATGCAGCAGCTGTAGTCTGCGTCAGGAAAAAGGATGGTACCTTGAGGTTGTGAATTGGCTACAGACTTTTAAACCAGACGCCAGTGCCAGACCGCCACCCACTGCCTCGCACCCAGGACCTCATAGACACACCAGGGGGCCACAGCTGGCTCAGCATCCTGGAGAAAGGCAAAGCCTAACACCAGGGCTACATGGCAGAAGGCTCCAGCACAGGGGTCTGCGACCTTTAACACCCAAAGAGCCATTTCGACCCGGTTTCCGCGGAGAAGAAAACATTGAGAGCTGCACATACTACCGGAAGCCGGTAGCTGCTACCGGCTTTCACGAGTAAGGCATATATTGAGAGATGAAAAAAAATATATAATAAAATAATTTTAATATTTTAAGGTCACAATAATGTTCCAATTTAGAACTATAACAAAAAAATGAACTAAAAAAAATAAAACTCACTTCAATTGGATACTTATACAGGGTTCTAGTCAGAAATTTCTTTCAGCCCGGACGTGCGTGGATGTGTTACAGTTCTCGAGGTGCATGTCAGTTATGTACGTAGGACCGCTGCAGCCCTCTAAATCAGGCCTTATTGGATTGATAATGTGATCATTTTTGCATATAATCCAGAAGAGTAACACTTATATAGCATGCATTTAATGTGTCCCAGAGTGCTGTTTCCTTCCACAAATGAGTTTTCAGAAATCACGTAAAAGCGTACACAAAAAAACATAATCCAGATGTTTTATCGATCAGCTGCTAAACGCATTTCCTGCATCCGAATATCAGCCACCTGTAGGTTTTTCTTGAAGGCCTTTCACAGCTCCACTAATGTTTGACTATTGCTTTCTGAATACAAACAGAGCTGCAACTATCGATTATTTTAGCAATCAAGTATTCTATCGATTATTCCATCAA
>JAMQGT020012477.1:0-15000 GCA_024447675.2 Pterophyllum scalare | reverse complement strand
TCATGATGCTCTCTGCACTTGGAACAGAACCCTGAGACTATCACAGAGCAGGTGCATTTATACGGAGACTTGATTACACACAGGTGGATCCTATTTATCATCATCAGTCATTTGGGACAACATTGGATCATTCAGAGATCCTCACTGAACTTCTGGAGTCAGTTTGCTGCACTGAAAGTAAAGGGGCAAAATAATATTGCACGCCCCACTTTTCAGTTTTTTATTTGTTAAAAAAGTTTGACACATCCAATAAATTTGATTCCACTTCACGATTGTGTCCCACTTGTTGTTGATTCTTCACAAAAAATTCAAATTTTATATCTTTATGTTTGAAGCCTGAAATGTGGCAAAAGGTTGAAAAGTTCAAGGGGGCCGAATACTTTCGCAAGGCACTGTACTTTATTTTTAAGAGCCTTTTAAAAAGCAGGATTCATGAGTATGAATCAGTTTATCTTCAGCACACATTTCTGAGAAGGCACATCTGGGACAATACTGTCATGGAGATCAGGTTTGATATCAGGGAGCAGAAGTGGGAGGAGGCGGTGGGTGTTCATATTAATGCTGATGACACATTATAAGCTACCTTTAGTAAGCAGCTTTTAAAATAATTTTATAATTGATAAAAGTGGAACTTCATGCAGAACTTCTAACAGGAGACTGAAAAGGGAGAAAGCTTAGATTGCTCACTATTATAAAAATCATTTATTAACTTATTTATTAGCTTCACAAAAATAAATTGATTAAAAGAATGTTTGGTGATTTGCAGAAGAATTAGAACTCTGTCTGGGTGTTTGATTAATTACTAAGCTGGAATTGAAGATTGCTGCTACTCCTCCTCCTCGACCTGTTCTTTGAGCATTCTGACAGTTAGTGTGACTCAGGGGTGTTGATTCATTTAAACTTACAAGAAAATTAGAAGAAATTTGAAAACAACTAAGCTCATCTTCCTCCTGTCTTGATATCCTCCCTACAACCTTCCTTAAGAAAGTTCTGCCTGTCATTGCATTTGACCTGATTCAAATAGTAAACTCATCCCTCTCATTGGGTGTTTTCCTCCAAGCTCTAAAAACAGCTGTTGAAAAAGAACAATCTGGAATAATCACTATTGCAAAATTTCAGACCAATCTCTAACCTTCCATTCATGAGCAAAATTATTGAAAAAGCTGTATTTCAACAGTTAAATAGCTTCTTAAAAATGACAAACTGCTTTGATGTTTTTCAGTCCGGTTTCCATGTTCACCACAGTACTGAGACCACCCTCGTCAAAGTGTTCAATGATATCCACTCAAATACAGACTGCAGAAGAACCACAGTGCTGGTTCTACTGGACCTTAGCGCAGCATATGACCCAGTTGACCATGATATATTATTAAAGCGACTGGAGAACTGGGTCGGACTCTCAGACACAGTACTTAACTGATTCAAATCCTACCTGAAGAACAGGAACTTCTTTGTGTCAATAGGCAACTTCTCTTCAGAGCAGACTGGAGTCACATGTGGAGTACCCCAAGGTTCAATCCTGGGACCCCTTCTATTTAATATCTACAGTACATGTTCCCCCTAGCTCAGATTATAACAAGTAATAAGATTAGTTATCATAGCTATGCGGATGATACACAGCTCTATATCACATTATCACCAGGTGACTCAGAACCTATCCAAGCACTGAACGTATGCTTAGAACAAATCAATGTGTGGATGTGCCAAAACGTTCTTCAGCTGAACAAAAACAAAACTGAAGTTGTTATCTTTGGACCTAAAGAGGAATGATCAAGAGTCAGCGCGCAGCTTCAGCTACTACATTTAGGAACCTGTGAACAGGCCTGAAATCTGGGTGTAGTAATGGACTCAGACCTGAACCTTCAGAGACACATAAAAACAGCTACAAATTTGGCTTTCTGCCACCTGAAGAACATTTCTAGAATTAACGGACTAATGTCTCAACAAGATTTAGAGAAACTCATCCATGCGTTTATCTTTAGTCGCATTGATTATTGCAACAGTATCTTCACAGGTCTGCCAAAACAATCAATCAGAAAGCTACAGTTAATCTAAAATGCTGCTGCTCGTGTTCTCACCAAGACTAGAAAAATAGAGCACGTCACCCCGGTTTTAAAGTCCTTACACTGGCTACCTGTAGGTCAGAGAATAGACTTTTAAATACTCCTATTAGTTTATAAATCGCTGAACGGTTTAGCACCACAATACATTAAAGACTTATTATCGTCCTATCGACCTTCCAGAACACTCAGGTCTTCTGGTTCAAGTCTACTTTGTATCCTCAGAACCAGAACCAAACATGGAGAAGCAGCTTTCAGTTTTTATGCACCTTTAATCTGGAACAAACTCCCAGAAAACTGCAAAACAGCCTAAACACTAAATTCCTTTAAATCAAGGCTGAAAACCCACCTGTTTAGAGCTGCCTTTGATTAGTAGGTGAAAGCTGCTCTAAGCAAAATATCTTATTACACATTGACCATCCCCCTATGATTATCAAAGTGGGATGGATGCCGTCTCTCCTAACAAGACCAGGTTTTCCCCAGAAACTTTCCCAATTATCAATGAAGCCCACGTTGTTTTTTGGACACCACTCAGACAGCCAGCGATTCAAGGAGAACATGCAGCTAAACATGTCGCTCCGGGTCTGATTGGGGAGAGGTCCAGAAACACTGTTTTTGCAAAGTTACATGCCGAGTCAATATTCAACTCAACTTTATTTATAAAGCACTTTAAAATCAAATGCCATTGGCCAAAGTGCTGTACCAAACTAAGAGCAAACCAAACAAAATTCCAGACACAACACAAGGAAAAAAAACCAAAAAAACACAGTTCATAAAAAAAGAAAAGAAAACCAACATCTCAGACTGAGTGCAGAGCAGCTACCTAAACTCTGTTCCCAGTGAGGTAGATTATCTCATCAATAGTTTTACATCCTCGCTGCGTACGACTTTGGATACTGTGGCTCCTCTGAAAAGGAAAGCCTCAAATCAGAAGTGCCTGACTCTGTGGTATAATTCACAAACGCGCAGCTTAAAGCAGATAACCCGTAAGCTGGAGAGGGAATGGCGTCTCACTAAAGTAGAAGATGCTCATTTAGCCTGGAAAAAGAGTTTGTTGCTCTATAAAAGAGCCCTCCATAAAGCTAGGACATCTTACTATTCATCATTAATTGAAGAAAATAAGAACAACCCCAGGTTTGTTTTCAGCACTGTAGCCAGGCTGACAAAGAGTCAGAGCTCTGTAGAGCCCAGTATTCCTTTCACTTTAACTAGTAATGACTTCATGGATTTCTTTACAAATAAAATTTTAGACATTAGAGGAAAAATTATTCAAAACCATCTCCAAGATTTATCTTCATGTTCGGCTGCTTTCAGCACTGCTGGTATTTGTTTAGACTCTTTGGCTCCAGTTGATCTTTTGGAGTTAACTTCAATAGTTACTTCCTCCAAACCAGCAACATGTTTATTAGATCCCATTCCTACTAGACTGTTCAAAGAAGTCTTTCCAATTATTGATGCCTCAATCTTAAATATGATCAATCTGTCTTTATTAGGTGGCTATGTACCACAGGCCTTCAAGGTGGCTGTAATTAAATCGCTACTTAAAAAGCCATCACTGACCCAGCTGTCTTAGCTAATTATAGGCCAATCTCCAACCTTCCTTTTCTCTCCAAAATCCTTGAAAGAGTAGTTGTAAAACAGCTAACTGATCATCTGCAGAGGAACGGTTTATTTGAAGAGTTTCAGTCAGGTTTCAGAATTCATCACAGTACAGAAACAGCATTAGTGAAGGTTACAAATGATCTTCTTACAGCCTCTGACAGTGGACTCATCTCTGTGCTTGTCCTGTTGGACCTCAGTGCAGCTTTGATACTGTTGATCATAACATTTTAACAATTTATTGAAAACACAGATAGATTTGATGTGAATGCTAGCAGTGGGGTCTTGCAGAATACCCCTGTGAGGTCAAAGGTTATATGCAGCGTTCATGGTACACAAACTCCAGGGGCAGGGGTGACTCTCTCTTGGCAGAGGAGGAGACAGATTATTATGTGATCCAAGGAGACGGGGAGTGAGCTCATAATTCCAAACAAAGTCTTGCTTGAATCTGGGAACTGTGAAATCCTGGAGGAGAGGTACATAATGGCAGCGAGGGTTCTTCACACACTAAGGTTAATTATGGAGTTCCACAAGGTTCTGTGATAGGACCAATTTTATCCAATTAATCAATTCTGTTCTATTGTGATTAACTTTTTTACCCAGGTATAAACAATTACTGTTGATAATTCAGTGCCTTTTTCTATTTTAAATTAAAATACTCTACAGATCCTACACAATAATTGCATGTACAGTTCATATCTCATGCAAATTTTCTTTTTATTTTACGGCACGTAAAATTTTACGGTGTTGGAAAAGTTAAAGCATTTCCCTTTGTAAGTAATTGGCACACATCATTTACCTCAGTTTCTTACTGGACACTCATAAAACATTCATATGAAACCTGCATGCACTGTGGCAACTCATCAAAGCCAAACTTTACATTCTGTAAACCTGAATGTTGTTAAACTGGCAAAATTAAATATGTCAATATTTAATATTAGCTCGTGCCGGTGCTGCCCCTTTCACGGAGTTCGGTGACGTGTTTCCGCTTTAGTTTGTATAGACTGATCGACACAGTGTCGAAACTTCAGTGTCGAGCTTCCCATCCCTAACGCAATCTTCCATGGATTTGTTTTGGTGACATACCGGAGTCACGCCATCCGCACTTGAAAAAAAATTGCGCATCTCCGTCAGTATAAGCGGTTCAAACCATGGTGCCTTTAGGTGCACCTAGTAAATTTAGCTATTTATACTTCAACAGACTTAAACAATATAATTTAATGCTTTTTTGTTTTATTTTTTATAAGTTTGCATATTCTATACAAACTAAAGCGGAAACACGTCACCGAACTCCGTGAAAGGGCCAGCACCGGCACGAGCACCGGCACCTCGGCGGTGGAAAGGTAGTACGTGTCGAGCTTCCGAAGCGCAGGAGGTTGAATCAGTGCTCCGGGACTGTCCGTGCGCCGCGTCAGTGCAGTCGGTGAGTGAGCGTTTCTTGTCCAGCTCGGCAGAGCCGTGTGGTCCCCTCTTTAGGGTCAGCGCGGTGAGCGGTGTACCGTCCTCACAGGAGCTGACATGATAGCTTTGGTTGTCTAAAAGAAGCCGCTCGCTCCCAGCGCCGCCGTTTAGGATCCCTATAGTTTCCCGGGGTCTCAGGTCTGTAGGGAAAGGCTTTGAAACCCGATGAAGACGGTTTAAGGCTCGAGCAGCTTCAGCAGCCGGTGTGCAACAACCGGAATAACACACAAAATGTATTTAGTTACTTAAAAGTGACCGAAGCCTCCTCAGGCTGACTGCGGCCATAAAACCGACTAAAACTAACACTGACTTTGGTTGTCTTCTTAATATGTCAAAAATCCACATTATAAACAGAAATCAATTTTGAGATGAAAATTTATTTCACTTTAAATTGTTGTGTGCGTCACAAAGTCAGCGACCACTTATGCTTCCTGACCTTTAACTTCAGAGCAGAAACTCTGGATGCTTACAAGTGCTATATTAGTCTGACAGTGATCCTGCGCGCATGCTTGAAATGACAGTCTGGGGGCAGAAGCTTAGCTGTACTGATGGCAGAGCCCAACCAAGACAGAGTGGAGAGTGTGGGGGGAAGGGAGAGATGCACCGATGATCAATGAAAGAAGATAATTGACTAAATCCCACCAAACTGCCACACAACTCCAATTCTTTGCTCCACAGAGGACTTTTGGTGCAGGAAGCTGAAGTAGTTTGACAGAAGCTGAGATGATGCATATATAACTGTCTCCTTGTTACTAGGTTTCTCAGGGCAGGCACTGATTACCCTGATGGAACACCTCTGCTTTGTAGCACCAGTGTGGATTTTGATTTCGTTTTAGTCATAATTTGGTCATCTGAATAGTTTTAGTCTAGTTTTAGTCGACTAATTAGCGTAAGAATATAGTCGACTAAATCTACAGTCGACTAAAATATAAAGGGTGTAAAATTAAATGCTTTTTCTTCAGCTCCCTTGAATTAGTCATTATACACACATGAAATTAGACATTCATTAAAAGTTATGGGATATTATTAATGCTTGACACACTAAACCACACACCAACATATTGAACAAACAACGTCTTGATTTACCTGACCTTGTTTATTGAGCATAACAATAAAATATTGCTGAGTAGGCGTGTTCTGCCTGAAGAATTCACAGGCTAGTGCGGCCTTCCCGGATTTAGATCAAATTTGTGCAACTGTGCGTTTGATTGGATGTTTTCCTAATTTGTTCCTCCCTGTCACAAAATAAAAAAGGCTCTGATTGGATGTCGTCCCCACCAAGCATTTTCATCTCATTTTCATTCATCGACAAACGTGTCAGTTAATTTCGTCATTGTTTTTATCCTTTTAGGTAGGTTTTATTTCATCATCGTCTCGTTTTCATTATGAAAAAATGGTTGTTGACTAAAACTATAACAATAACAGTTCGTCAACATCGTTAAGTGTGCAGTACTAATATCTGCAGCTAGGAGGTGCTGAAGGCAAGTTAAACGGATAAAATGGACCTGTCAAAATTTTGAGCGGTGGCGTGTACTTCTCTAAGTGAAGCACAGGTAAACAGGATGTAGCAAACACACAGGTGATAAACCTGATGAGGAGCAGCTGTTTATTTATGGACTTGATGATAAAAATAAAAATTTGTGTGTGTGTTTTACTTTGGTTGCCATCATGTGTTGTGTTTGGGTCGTCCCACACACCCGGCACAAGCTGGAATCAATCTTGAATAGATCAGATTTCTTTTAGAATTATTTATTTAAAAATATTTATTTTTAAAAACTGCAGATTTTGGCTTACACCGCATGATTTAAAGTAGCAGCATAAGCAGAATAAAACTGCTTTCAGCAGGTTTCCATGTAAAATCAGCTGGTTTAACTTTTAAGCAGTTTCATGTGTGGAAACATTTAAATAACTTCCATGAATCTTAGATCGGTTGTGATTATTCTGTTTATTTGAGCCTCCTCAGGTTCATTAGGATCAGGTTTAATTATCAGGTATTCAGATTCTCATATCATTAGAAACAATCGGTTTTTTTAAGCCTGTCATGTCTGGTAGGCTTGGCAAACAGAATTATAATCTGAATATGCCACACATACTTACTCTTCCAAGATGAGGGACCTCTTCCAGGAAGCAGGTTCAGCTCCAACTCTGGGTTTGTTAAACCTGAAATGAGGAAACTCGGGGTTCAGTTCCAGAAAGAGAGCTAACTCCAACTCTGAGTCAGTTACCATGGTAACAGACTCTGTGACCCTCACCTGGCAGGTTTTATCCAACAAACTCTGAGTGTCTCTCTGACTCCGCCCCTCCTGCTGCACCTGAACCACCTGTCTGACCCTCCCATTCATGTCCTCCTTCATAAAGTGTCTGTCAGAGGAGTGAATTCATCTGCAGACGTTTATGTTCCTACGAGCTCTGAAATCCCAGTTAGACGTTAGTTTGTTATTTTTGTGGTAACATGAAGCTTTTACAGTCGTTCACTCGTCAACAGGCTGTGAGGGCGGAGACAGCGATGATGTCACGCATTTATAATGAGGCAGCTGCAGCTGTCAGACTGTCAGTCAGCTCCTCTGAAACATCTACTGTAGTTACTGCAGCATCACTGTTACATCACACTGATCTGGATGAAGCTGCTGACACAGAACACACTGATCAGGGATCAATGATCCATCATTGGTCGTGTTGGAAAAGCTCACTGATGGAAAAATGTCTGATCCTGGAGATGATGGGAATGTCTGAGTGAAGATGAGGCTGAAATGATGAAGACTTCAAACTGAACTAAATGATTTAAAGTGACTGAAATCAACATTTTAAAGTTCTGCTGTCTGTAATTCAGAGGATGAATCTCCACATATTTCCACTGAAAATCATCTAAACCGGTGATCACAGGCTCTATAAAGGATCAGCAAACCGTGTCCAAGTCCGACGGAATTCTCCATTAACAGAGTGAATAAAGTGAGGGTGCTATTCCACCAATAGATTTCATTTTTACTGTATGATTACTTAAACAAATAAATGGCCATAAACTGAACTGTCATAAACTGCAGCAAAAACAGTTTTTATGTAATAACAAACTGACCTGAGTTGATTGAACTAACTCTGATCAGCTGTTCTGGAATGGGAAACTCAGAGTTGCCTGTCTCAGAGTTGGTCAACTCAGAGTTTGTTTTTAAACTCAGCGTTTGTTGAACCTGCTTCCTGGAATAGGCCCGAGCTCTGTAGATTCTCTGCAGCTCCTCTGGTTAATGTTTGTCCTTTTATTTTGTTTGTGTTTTTGTTCCCATACACATGCATGTGTCCTTGTAATGCCAGAGTTGACAGGCTGAGAAACAATCAGGTCTGAATAATCTATAAGAAACAAATATTAAGCTACAGTGAAAAATCCATAGAAGAGATATTTGACACCCTGATGCTGATTCGCTCTGTTTTTGGGTTTCTAGGTCAAAGATGGCAACAGGCAGAGATGAGAAGTGGACACAAAAAGTACGTCACTGTATAATAATTCAGTTCGATGTTATTTATATAGCGCCAAATCACAACAAACAGTCGCCTCAAGCTGCTTTGTATTGTGGGTAAAGACCCTACACTAATACAGAGAAAACCCAACAGTCAAAACGACCCCCTATGAGCAAGCACTTGGTGACAGTGGGAAGGAAAAACTCCCTTTGAACAGGAAGAAACTGCCTGCAGAATCAGGCTCAGGGAGGGGCAGCCTCACTTTGAACTTTCATGGTATAATTTCGTTGTACCATGTACAATGACATCTTTTTGATGAGCGGAAGGAAATGGAGGGATGTTGCCAGAGCTGCAGTTCACCTTTAGAAGAGCTGTGAAGAATGACTTTGTCAGGAAGAGAGAGTTTAGATTACACGACTGAGAGTGAGAAGGGAAGGAATTCTGGGAATATGCGCACGATGATGTTCAGGTGCCCTGAAAACGAGAACACACAGCCTGTAGTGCAGGAAGGTACATATAGTCGTGCACCTGGTTTGAGGGCGTTCTTGCTTCTGGAGTTCAGGTAAATTCTCTCCAGTTAACAACTGAATGCAGTTTGTTAAAGAGATCTATGACTTTCTCTTTTGTCTTTCAGATGTACCCTGTGACCAAACAATCCAAGTCAAATCGCATTGCCCTGTTGATCAATAATATCAGGTTTAATGATGAGAAGTTATACAGACACGGAGCTGAGAAAGATGACTCGGTCATGTTCAACCTGCTCCAAAGGCTGGGATACCAGGTGGTACATTACAATAACTTAACTGGACAGGTAATCGTTGCTGTTATAAAGTATTTATTCACTTTCACTGTTTCTTTTAGCTTTTAAGGTTATTAAAGGACTTCTGACGAGTTTATGGCTCTTTCAGGAGATTGATGATGCTCTAACTTGGTTCTCCAACCATGAAAAACTCGCCCACACAGACAGTGTGTTTGTGGTCATCATGTCTCATGGAGACATGGGAATTATCTCTGGCACTGACAGTGAGAACTTTGAAACTGACAAAATCTTCCAGCGCTTAAACACAAAGAACTGTCCTGCACTGATGAACAAACCCAAGATCATCATCATCCAGGCCTGCAGAGGAGGTCATTCTGATCTGCCCTCACACACAAAGAACACGCATCCATTTACTGTTGAGCATACCTGTTTATGAATGTGAAACCCTGAAGATGAACAGGTAAAATGTAATCAAAGTAAATCTGTCTTCCTTGTTTCAGATCAGAAGGGATCGGTGTATTTACCTGTGGCCAACGACGATATCAGATCTGTATCAGACAGCTTCCCCAAAAGAATCAAAGCTCACATTGAAAAGGACTTCATCTGTTTTCATTCCAGCACCCCTCGTACGTTCTCCTGCTTCCAGAAGTGACCATTAATAACAAACACCAGAAACAACAAATATTAATCTTTCTGTTTTCCTGCAGACACAGTTTCATTCAGATCACCAACACATGGATCTTTTTTTATCCAAACACTCGCTGATGTGTTCGACAAATGGAGCCATAAGTATGACATCGAGGAGCTGTTCAGACGCGTAAGTTTGACCCGTAGAAGCTTCAGTTTCCTTATCTGGAACTCCTGAGTGGGATCGTCTGTCTGATAACCACTGGATTCTTACACTAATCTGACAGAGAGCCACAGAACAGTTGTTATGGCCCCCGTGGCCTGAATAAGACAAGAATAAATGCAGTTTTTAATAATAATAGTATTTATTGTCACATAGATAGGGGTTTCCCTTTTGAACTTTTTTCGATTGACTGTTAACCAAATAACATTTGACCCGAACATGGTACTCCATTTCAGACGGGCACACCAGCATAAGAACACTACAGCCATTCACTCCAACCCATATGATGCATTCATTTCACTGCAACTCAATTTAATGCAAATACCAAGGTAACACTGCAAACAGGATCGGGTTTCAGAGCTACGATTAACAGCCACATGAATGTCTGCCTCATCGGGGGAGTGACCCGTGACACAGTACGGGTCATACAAACAAAAAGATATATAAAAACATTTAGTCCGCCCTCACATATACCAAGAAAAAACACAGCCCAGCACTGGGCGGAATAACCAAAAAGAAAAGACCAAAACCAAGAATGACAGCAGGTAAACAGTGATAAACTGTAAAAAAAAAAAAAAAAAACACAACACATAAGAATCAATAAATCCAATAACCACTTTATTCTAAACAATCTCTAAAAATCACTGCATACCCGTAGTGTCCAATACGCCCACACCCAGTCATGGTAGATCCTGCAAAGCGTCGAGTGTGGTCCTGTGGCGTTGGACACCACACCCAGGCAATCCCACTTCAATCTTTGTTCTTCTAAAATCGTGCAGCCCTGTTATAAAAAGATACACCACACATCAGCATACACACAACTGTTTAAAATAATTTAAAACAATTCTCCAAACCTACCACGATCGCATACACAAAGCATGTGGAGCCAAACGACCACCTGGCCACCCACCGGAAACACCTCCCACCAACGCTGCCCCGCTTCCCTTTTATTGAGGCTTACACCCAGGGAAAGTGCGACCCTTTGTGATACCAACTGTTACACAGTAATAAAGAGTCCTCTAATTATAGTTATTAACACTAAGATAACCTTTGTATCCATCAATGATGGAATTTCTGCAATTAAACATGAACTTTGGGGGGAAAATGAAGTAACTAGTAAGAAAAATATCATTTACAGGAGCTCTCACCCTGTGGTTAAGTTTTCTGTGCTCTCTGACTTTGTTACTTCCCACAAAATAATATGAGAGAGTTAATTGTGCAAATATCATAGTTTATTAAAGAACTTTGATATAAATAAAATCCTGAAATAAAATAATACAGCTATGAAATAAACACGCACCTTAGTGTTGACCTTGATTTGATAATTTGAGTTTGCTCTTTGTGAGTTAAGAAGTTAAGACATCAAGACTTTATTTGCCATTTGTACTCACACACAAGGTTTGGGTACATATGAAGTCTTGTGAAGAGTGTAAAATAAAAAATATATAGAATAAAATAAGTAAATATTTACATAAACATATATGTACACACATATATACAAAAAGATATAAAAATGGTTACTTAAGTTGGAAGATTGATGGATACTGAACAGCAGTTATTGCACATTTAGTGTTACAAACAACACAGTTTAAATTTCACATGTAGATCAGACAGATATTGCACCGAGTGTAATTTTAATAACTAAAATGTTGCACATCAGGTTAAAGCTGTGTGAGGAATATTGCACAGTGGATTTTGGCTGTGAACAGTCCTTCATTCTGCCATCAGTCTGACTGTGGCAGGGAAGAAGCTTTTACAGAATCTACAGGGGTTGGACAATGAAACTGAAACACCTGTCATTTTAGTGTGGGAGGTTTCATGGCTAAATTGGACCAGCCTGGTGGCCAATCTTCATTAATTGCACATTGCACCAGTAAGAGCAGAGTGTGAAGGTTCAATTAGCAGGGTAAGAGCACAGTTTTGCTCAAAATATTGCAATGCACACAACATTATGGGTGACATACCAGAGTTCAAAAGAGGACAAATTGTTGGTGCACGTCTTCCTGGCGCATCTGTGACCAAGACAGCAAGTCTTTGTGATGTATCAAGAGCCACGGTATCCAGGGTAATGTCAGCATACCACCAAGAAGGACGAACCACATCCAACAGGATTAACTGTGGACACAAGAGGAAGCTGTCTGAAAGGGATGTTCGGGTGCTAACCCGGATTGTATCCAAAAAACATAAAACCACGGCTGCCCAAATCATGTCAGAATTAAATGTGCACCTCAACTCTCCTGTTTCCACCAAAACTGTCCATCGGGAGCTCCACAGGGTCAATATACACGGCCGGGCTGCTATAGCCAAACCTTTGGTCACTCGTGCCAATGCCAAACGTCGGTTTCAATGGCGCAAGGAGCGCAAATCTTGGGCTGTGGACAATGTGAAACATGTATTGTTCTCTGATGAGTCCACCTTTACTGTTTTCCCCACATCCGGGAGAGTTACGGTGTGGAGAAGCCCCAAAGAAGCGTACCACCCAGACTGTGGCATGCCCAGAGTGAAGCATGGGGGTGGATCAGTGATGGTTTGGGCTGCCATATCATGGCATTCCCTTGGCCCAATACTTGTGCTAGATGGGCGCGTCACTGCCAAGGACTACCAAACCATTCTGGAGGACCATGTGCATCCAATGGTTCAAACATTGTATCCTGAAGGCGGTGCCGTGTATCAGGATGACAATGCACCAATACACACAGCAAGACTGGTGAAAGATTGGTTTGATGAACATGAAAGTGAAGTTCAACATCTCCCATGGCCTGCACAGTCACCAGATCTAAATATTATTGAGCCACTGAGTGGCTAAGAATGGCAGGCTCATTAAGAGACGTCAATACTGCCACATGTACAGATAACAATACACGTAAACAGACTAGATGAACAAAACTCCATCCTTCAGTCATCTGGATTCTAGCTAGCTGCGCCTGGCTGAGGACTTCAGTTGTTATTGTAACAGTTAGCTAGCGACGCAGCCATTAGCATTAGCATCGGTATGCATAGTGGAAGATGAGTGCTCTGGCCTTCTGTTGGGACTTGTTAGCAGAATTCTCTACAGAATATATTCTGCTGCTTATCCGACATTTTGAATATGGACGATCTCCACATAATTGAGCATTGTTTTTTTTTTTTTACTAACCAGCTCCCCTTCAGTAGCTTCATGACCATTTACTTCTCCATGCTGTTGCTTCCTGCATAATTTACGGGTGAAGCTGTGATGGAGAGAGGTGGGGCAGGGCGAAGTTGTGCAGAGACAAACTGGGAGAAGAGAGAGGCGAACTGGTGGATCTAAAAGTATGATTTTAACGTGACATAGACTATATCGATATAAACAATATAGTCTCATCTTATATTGGGTATGAAAATATATCAATATTTCTTAAAAATTCACACCCTAACGGTGACAGCAAAAAAAAAACTGTGTGCTTCCTCCCACCTAGCAGCACACCTGACACCTGTCATTATTGCCTCACCTATTTAACCTGTCAACGCTTACCGCCCCCTAGTATGTAGACACTCAAACTACAATCAAATAATGTAAATCAAAATAAAGGATAAGAAATTACTTTTACACAGCTTAAACTTGGGAATGAAGGAGAAATCTATCATTGTTATAGCCGGTTGTAAACATTTATTTCTGCTGAGACTCACTCACACAGGGCAGTGGTTCAAATCCCTGTAGGACTGTAATATGAACCTCTGTGCCAGAAATAAGACTAAAATGAAATCTATCCACAGGTCATGCAGTGCTTTGAAGATTCCCCCTCTGACTACATGCAGATGCCAACCAAGGAGAGAAATACTCTGACAAAGAGCTTCTACCTGACTCCAGGTCAGCATCACAGATTTCATGTGTCCTTATTTTTATTTCATATTTAGCAAAATCATTTATCAGTTTCAGTTACATTGTTTGCCCACAGAGGGTATAAAACAATATGTGCATATATGAAATGCTGCTGTATAGGCGTGCAGATGAAAATCTATGAAAATAATCAGCTCCTGTTTTCTTAAAGATCTGCACGTAACCTTATACCTCCGAACACGTCTAACGCGGCATGGCTTACTTCAAAAGTGCTGCCGTTTGGGGACTTCTGGCAACAAATACTATAATACCCCTATAATTTCTGAGCTTTCAGGAACTGTTTGAATTTTTATGATTGAATAAACGATCGTGGAGTTATGGTAAAAAGCCAGCTGATCAAAGTTCCTTTTAACCAGCTGTTCACCGCTAGTAACGGCAAGTAACCGGCACTTCAGCGACGATCACCTGGAGTTAGAGGATTAAATAAGAATACATATTTAATTTAGCCATTTAAAAAAACAAGCTTCAGGTTTACAAGATGTAAAGTTTGGCTTTGATGAGTTGCAACAGTGTACACAGGCTTCATATGAATGTTTTATGAGTGTCCAGTATTGTTCTTAGCATTATAGTGTTAGTGTTGTTTAGACTCTTTCACTCCAGTTGATCTTTTGGAGTTAACTTCAATAGTTACTTCCTCCAAACCATCAACATGTTTATTAGAGCCCATTCCTACTAGACTGTTCAAAGAAGTCTTTCCAATTACTGATGCTTCAATCTTAAATATGATCAATCTGTCTTTATTATTTGGTTATGTACCACAGGCCTTCAAGGTGGCAGTAATTAAACCGCTACTTAAAAAGCCATCACTGACCCAGCTGTCTTAGCTAATTATAGGCCAATCTCCAACCTTCTTTTTCTCTCCAAAATCCTTGAAAGAATAGTCGTAAAACAATTCAATTGAATTTTATTTATATAGCACCAAATCACAACAGTCACCTCAAGGTGCTTTGTATTGTGGGTA